>JAXCGZ010006950.1:0-15000 GCA_037179515.1 Halocaridina rubra | reverse complement strand
CATGCATGCATGCATGCATGCATGTATGTATGTATGTATGTATGTATGTATGTATGTATGTATGTATGTATGTATGTATGTATGTAAGTATGTATGTATGTCAATTGTATTTGCAAATTTATACTAAATAAAAATGTTTATTTTTTTATTCAAATATGTAAGCATTAGCATAAAGGCTATGTACGCGAAGCGCCACAAATATAATTTTTTTTTCTCGCATTTAATTCCGGATGTAAAATACAATAATGTTAAATTGATTATCATTAATACTTTTAACACCATTTTATATGGCTATTTCAGAGCATAATGTAGCACAAAATTGTATACATATATATATATATATATATATATATATATATATATATATATATATATATATATATATATATGTTCCGGTTCCGGTTTTACGTCACGGACTCCCTTATCTACCAAGGGCTAGGACGGTTGCCTTTTTGCGAAGGACTTGTTTCGGCAGATGTAATCCTTACGCTGAGTGCATGCCTTTGCTAACCTCAGACCGTGACGGGGCGCGAACCCTCGACCTGACGCCTCAGAGTCGGAGACGCTACCGACTGAGCCACGGCGACTACTATATACATATATATATATATATATATATATATATATATATATATATATATATATATATATATATATATATATATATATATATATATATATATATACAGACTTGCACGTGAACATATACATATATGCATGCATATAGAGATTCTTATATAAATAAATAAGGGAAGATATATATATATATATATATATATATATATATATATATATATATATATATATATATATATATATATATATATATATATATATATATATATATATATATATATATATATATATATATATATATATATATACATATATACATATATGCATACATACATAAATACATATATTCATGCATACATACATAAATACATGCATATAAAAAAACCAAGCATACAGACAAACAGGCATATTCACGTACGTACATGCATACATACACACTTACATATACACATGCAGTCATACATCCATACAAAATGGCCATTATGTCCCTTGTATTGTAGGTGGCCGAGTCAAAGAAAGTTTCTCTACCACGCACATCCAGAGATCCAATTACTATGGTTCTGGTGGGACATTTTCCAACCAGAATCCTCTCCTATGCAATGGTTTATGGCGGGTGTGTAAGGAGAAAAAAAAACATGCAAATGTCCTGTGGGGAAGGAGGAAAAAAATTAACACTTCGTGTTCCCCTGAGTGTTGCTAAAGTTGATTTGATGGGGTAGAGTGAGAGGACAGAGAATCCCTTTCTCTGTATTTTCCTCCCAAAAAGAATAAAGTAAGGGGGATTATGGCTTTCGTATACAGAAAGATAGAAGAAGCAAAGAGAGAATGAACTATGGGAGGTAGAGTTCGTTTAACCCTACATTTGGAGTGAGTCCAACCAAATTTCAAAAGTCTGCAATAATATGGCATTTTTATGCACACACACACACACACACACACACACACACACACACACACACACACACACACACACACACACACACACACACACACACACACACACACACACACACACACACACACACACACCGCACGCACGCACGCACGCACGCACACATACACACACATACACAAACACACAATTTATTACATTACGAGAGGCATAGGTTCGTTCATTATAAAAGATTATTTCAGTTCAATTAGATAAAAATGTATTTCATGAAAATCGTGTAATAAATGATCACTGGTAAAAATATAATATTTTTAATTCTATACATACAAGCCTACTCTTATATTTATGACATGAGCAACAGCAACACTAACAACAACCACTACATTAATAATAACACCAACTATAATAACAACAGCAACAACAACAATAGCAGCGATGACGTCAAGTCTTTTCATTCCTTTAGACTAAGTGGTCTTGGCTTTCCAGCCACTGGGAGAACAAGCCTGCTCAACTCTGTGTCGGTCCCAAGCCCAGATCAAAGGAGGAGATTGGTGTCAAGAAAGGCATCCCGGGCTTGGGAAAACCCACACCAGTCACCATAAGGTTTAGTGAGATATAGCGACCCCATATGAATATGGAAAAAGCTTATTATGCCCGTCGTAAGCCCGGATCAATGGTGATGGTTGGTGTCAGTAAGGTATCTACCAGCAATTCTTTCAGCAAAAAAAGGGCACAAGTCATTATGAGGCTTGATTATAAAGAGCGACTCTACATGAAAACGTGAAAACATGCTTATAAAGAAGAAGAAATTATAAGGCGTGTTAACGAAACTTCAAAAAAGCGACACCACATGAGCACGAGATAAAATTGCCGTAAAAATGCAAGAAAAAGATTATAAAGGCCTTAGGATAACTTTAAAAAGCGACACCATCTGAACGTGAGAAAAGATGTTCTTAAATGGAGAAAGATTATGGGTCTTAGCAAAGCTTGGAAACCCATATATATAAGACCAATGAGGAAGAGGACTTTATAGGTCTTAGCAAAGCTTGGATAGCTATGAAATATAAGATCAATGAAGAAGAGGACTTTATGTGTCTTAGCAAAGCTTGGATAACCATGAAATATAAGACCAGATGAGAAGACTTTTAGTCATGGTTAAGCTCGCAAACCCATGAAATTTAAGACCAAAGAAGGAGACTAAAGGGCTTCAGCAAGACTCTAAGTATCAAGAAATATAAGACCAAAGGTGTTCTAGCAAAACTTGAAAATCCACAGAATTTAAGACCAAAGGATGCGACTATAAAGGGTCTTAGCAAAATCTGAATATCCGCAAACTTTAAGACCAAAGAAGAATATACATAAAGAGTCTTAATCAAAAACTTAAAAGACCCGTATGATTTAAGACCAAAGGGGTCTTATCAACCTTGATGGTTTAAGAAACTTAAGACCAACGACGTCTTGACAAAACTTGAAGACTCGTGAAATTTAAGACCATTAGACCCAAAGTGGAATTTCGGGTTTAGTAATTAAGCATTTCGTTGTGCCGTGACACGTTCTCCGGGGATGTCTGTCAGTTTCCAGGATACTCTAATTATTCACAGTTATATATCATTCCCTTCTGCACACGAAAACACTCAGGAAAATAATAAAGTAAGAATAATATAAATGAGCAAGGAAAAGTACAAATTATTTAAGATAAAAACTAATATAGTTTTACATTCGAGTTTAGTTCAAAATTCAAATTTGGATTTTAGAAAAAGTTTTAACTAATCTTAAAACAAAGTTTCAAATTCAAAATGGTGCGAAAAAGTGATATATTAATTAAAAGAGAAGATAATATAGTTCTACGTTCGGTTTTGACTCATAATTTTTATTTGGATTTTAGAAATGTTTTTAGTAAGCTTATAAAAACGTTTCAGGTGGCAAAATGACCCGAAAAAGTAATAATTTGTTTGCAATAGAAAACAATATAGTTTTACACTGATTTTCATTTACTATTTATATTTAGAAATAAAGTATAAATAACTCGTGTTTCAATAGCCAAAATAGCTTGAAAAAGTAATATACTCATCTAAGCAAATATTAATAAAGTTTTGTGATCGAAATCTATTCAATATATATAGATATAAAGAGAAGCAAATTATAAAAACTCGACTTTCAATGGTCTATATGGCGTGAAAAAAAAACTTTCATTCCATTTGAAAAGAATAAAGTTTTAAGCTCGCACTCCGTTCAGAAGTTATATGCAGAAAAAGAAAACATATATAACTCAAGTTTCAATAGTCAATATGGCGTGAAAAAGAGAAAATTAAAAAAATCTTAAATTTGAAGAAGTTGATATGACATTAAGAAAATAATAATAATTGCAGTAGAAAGCAAATTACAATAAAAAGTAATATTATATTACGTTGCAATTCTGTTCATAATTTGAAATATAAATTGTATTAAACTTTAAACTGACTGTATTACAATTGAATAATATAACAAAGATAAAAATGTAAAATAATTTTCATTTCATTTTGAGAGAGAGAGAGAGAGAGAGAGAGAGAGAGAGAGAGAGAGAGAGAGAGAGAGAGAGAGAGAGAGAGAGAGAGAGAGAGAGGAGAGAGAGAGAGAGAGAGAATGCTGATGATTTAGGCATGAGCGTAGAAAAGAAAAGTCAATTTTCACCTCCAACGATATATCACATGGTAATATATTCATAGCTATCTATCGTAGACTACCAAAATACAAGCGGATAATCTCTCTCTCTCTCTCTCTCTCTCTCTCTCTCTCTCTCTCTCTCTCTCTCTCTCTCTCATTCATAAGCCTTCATCAGAATACGACATTTTCCTATTTCTCTCTCTCTCTCTCTTTTTTTTTTGCTACTGTAGTGATTTTTATATAGTTGTTTTCCTAACTGATATATATATATATATATATATATATATATATATATATATATATATATATATATATATATAATATATATATATATATATATATATATATATATATATATATATATATATATATATATATATATAATATATATATATATATATATATCATATATAATATATATATAAACTATATATATATATATATACATACATACATACATACATATATATATATATATATATATATATATATATATATATATATATATATATATATATATATATATATATATATATATATATATATATATTTTATTTTTTACATGAAAAATAATTAGTTCTTTTTTTATTTTTTTCAGCAAAAATACGTTAATTTACACAAATTTTTACTTCTAATATTTTTATTTATTTTTATATGGAAGCTATAAGTATTTTTCTTTTTAATTCGTACTAAAAATACTTTTATTTACCCTTATTTTTCCACGACCTAAACTCTTATTTATTTTTTTTCTACGATTGCATCTATTTCAATTTGCAAAAAAACTTCAAAATTCTAAATATCTTTTCAGGTGTTATAATTATATTTTTATTTTTACATGCAAGCTGTATATATTCGTTTTTGAAATTGTCTTTTACATCAGAGTTATAAAAGACCCATTTGGACCGTTATCAAAGCTTGAGCTCATGGAGGAAGCATTCCACCATTTTCTCCTATATTGTTTTTACCTTCATCTAATGATGGCGTCACACTTAGCCAAAATTCCCGACCCGACTCTTAAAACCGTCTAAAGACGGAATCCTCCCGGCAGCAATGACGTCATTACGATAATCGGGTATAATTTTTCGTCCACATACGACGGAATCCTAACGGTCCTACGTAGTTTAAAAAAATCGAGGGGGTCCTGAACCGTCGTGGAGGGCCTACGATAATTGGCTGCTGCACCCAATAATCTCCGTGATTCGGAAGACCAAATCAGTCGTAGAAGACCGCGTACGACGGGTAAGATCGATCTTCTTGATAGTACGCGGGCGTAGGAGAAGGTGTACGCCCGTGTACGATCCAGAGGATCGATCCTACCCGGCGTACGCAGTCCTCCGGGTCTGGAACCGTTAAAAATGTAAAAATTCGCTTATACGTCTGGCAGCGCAGTACGAAAAGACAGCGCGCGCATGCGTGGTCTCATTTCTGACAACCCAATCCTGGGCGTTCAGTTTTCCTGCTCCGCTTGCCGCATTTCTTATTGTTTTAGCATGATATTAGTGCATTTCTTATTGTTTACCATGATATTAGTGCATTTATTTTTTCCCTCATATCAAAATATGAATTAATCAAATCCATAAATGTGTCAAACAAAATATATGAAATATATTAACATACATGGCCAACATATATTTACTTATATATATAAGTAGCTGAAGTGCCAAATATATAAATCAGGGTTATACTTTCACAAATATCCCATATATATATATATATATATATATATATTATATATATTATATATATATATATATATATATATATATATATATATATATATATTATATATATATATATATTATATATATATATTTATTCCGTTCACTAGGATCAATTCTAACATAATTATATAAATGGAAAAGTAAGGGCAAATATAACTATACCAAATTACTTTTTATTTGCGTTTACCAGTGCATACAACATACATTTGAAGGATTCTGTGAATGACAAAGATGAAACAATATTACATTATTAAATGTAAAATATTAAACTTAATATCTTCTCAGTATAAAATAATGAAAATGAACAACCCCCTACGAACGTGTACGTTCCCCTACGATGGGTAAGGAGCGTCGGGAGCATGGTTGGCACAGTCGTAACGGTCAAAAATTTAAATTTCCCGTTTTCTATGATGAGATTTACGTTTGCGTATGATCAATCGTACGCTAAAATACGCGTCCAAACTACTCCGTACGATTTCAATTACGATCCATAGGAATGCTTACGCAGACGTATGACGCACTTCATACAGGCACAGGAATGCACCTGTCGGCTAAAAAATCTGCCGGATCTCCAAGGATTGAGCGAAGATTCCGTCGGAACGCGGTCTTAAGAGTTGGGTCGGGAGTTTTGGCTATGTGTGACGCCAGCATAAGCCTAAGCTCCTGAAGATACAATTCTACCTTTGCTCCACTTATCTAATACCGTACTCACAAAGTCACATGAGTTGACAGGACTTACTACACTAGAGAAAAATCACTCCTTTTTTTTTTTTTTTTCTTATTATCAAGGTTTCTGACAGAGAGATGACGTACATACTACTCTCTGGGCACTTGAAGTCGCGACCTCTTAAGGGGGGTTTACCCGGTCAAACGGTTCGTCGAACGCGGTTCGACAGACAAAAGTTTGAAGTGATGCTCGAACGTGTGAACGGGGTATTTGGTTGTCGAACACGTTCGACAAACGTGTTCGACAACCAAATACCCGTTCACACGTTCGAACATCAATTCAAACACTTGTCTGTCGAACCGAATTCGACGAACCGTTTGACTGTGTAAACCCTCCTTAAGAGGTCGCAACTTCAAGTGCAAATACCCCGTTCACACGTTCGAACATCACTTCAAACACTTGTCTGTCAAACCGCGTTCGACGAGCCGTTTGACCGTGTAAACCCCTTTTAGGCTTGAGCCAGGCACTGAATTACAAAGTAATTTTTTTTTTTTTTACCAATGGCTGGAAGTTTCCACATGTGAATATGTCTTCTATGAGGACACGGAGAAAGAATTCTTAGCTAATGCTACAATGTTTTCTTCATCTTTGACAGGAAAAACCACACTTTCAGCATTTCTCAAGATCATAATGGGTGTCTCTTTTTTATTAGTCTCTTTACGACCAGATGCCCTTCTTCACACCACCCCTCTCCATTTACCCGAGCTTAGGACTGACACATACCTTAGCTGGCTTGCTCCCCATGGCATAAACAGTTACACTCATGGCTGGTAATTTCCAGCTCTGAGTGTACATAAACCTTCTGAGATGCCAGTGGTTAGAAGGCAACGGATGCAATTAATGGTCTAATCCCATCCTCGAAATGACAAAGGAAAAAGAAAATATTTTCAGCAAGAAATGAGGCGACTCATAATTGGATGCAACCAAACTTTAACCTACCTAACCCCGGAGGATTAAAACTTTAAAAGTCGTTAACAAACTACAGCGGTAGCACAGTGGTTAGAGAGCTTAACTTGAGGTAAAAAACAGTATTCAAGCCACCGCGGGGCGTTATGAAAGGCACCCATGCTTAATTTCCCACCTTAAGCCTAAGTTCACCCCCATTCGAATGGGGATTAACAGTGACGCATACAATGGTAAACGACATTAACTACAATTTCCTGTAGTAGGTTGGATCATGGCCACAGCCGCCCTTTGCGATACTAGAGCTGAAGGTTTTTTGAACTTAAATAAGTCTGTCCAGGACAGTTCGATGTTAAGTCTTCCTTCAGTTACGGTTCTTTATCTATGCCTACAGCTACACTGAATATTCTTGGATATTCATTACACATATTTGTTATCTCTTTACATCTGACAAGTCATTACACTCTCCATCTCTGTTTCTCTTTATGTATTTTTCGTGCCCACGCCCGATGAGAGCTGTTTTATTTTATTATTTTTTGGCCCGTCCTGTGTCACAATCATAAAAAAAAAACCATATGTAGTTATTAGGAAACAACAAATTCAACAATATTAACGTCATAAAACGAAAACTTGCCATTAAACTTAAAATAGAAATAAATAATTAAAGCAAACATAAAGAAAAGAAAATCATACATAAAAAATAACTCATTCCTTCCTGTTTAAATGAAAATATCAGCAACCTCTGGCTCCCAGTGCTCATGCTTTTTCTTTTACTCTGCATTTTTTGCTATCCCTCTCATGAATTGGGGAAAGAGCACATCGTGTTCCTCAGCGTGTCGTAAAAGTTTGACTAAATGGGGCAGAGCGAAGGCACAGGGAAACCCCCATTCAAACGGTCTATGTCGAAGGGGCTCTGGTAGGAAAACTACAACTAGCATCCCTGGGGGGAAAGTAAACTTCCTCCGTGTTCACCAGTGTATCGTAAAAGTCGCTTTGATAAGGCGGAGAGAGGGGACTAGGAATCCCATCCTTTGATTTTTCCTCCCACAAATCGCTGAGTATTTTGCATTGACTCAGCCACCCCCTTATAAGAGAGGATCATAGCTTTTCCATACAGACAGATAGAACCCTAATAAATAGGACTCTGTATATATATGTAGCAGTGAAACGAGTGGGATTAAAAGAGAATAAACAGGTAGCATATTTCCAAGAGGAAAGATGGATGTATTAGCACTAACAAAAACAAAGGTGAATGCGAGTGTGGTTTGACCTGGCCATCTCCTATACAAGAGGATTTCGGGCACTGCCAAGGAGGTTTCAAATATAAACATTTTAATTTATTAATAATTCATCACAAATTGATTAATGAATGTTGAAATAATCATATATGGCTTTCTATCAGAAAGTATCTAAAATCATCTATACACACACACACATAGACAAACACGCATAAATACATGAAATATTTTTACGTTTTGAAGTAAATTGCCTATTCTATGGAAGGCCGCCAAACGTTCATATTCAATACTCTATCACTAATTATGTGTGTGTGTGTGTGCGCATGTGCATGTGCGTGCGCGTGGTGTGTGTGTGTGATGTATGCATGTATGTATGTGTGCATGTGTGTGTGTGCGTGTGTATGTGTGTATGTGTGTATGTATGTATGCATGCACATATGTATGTATATGGAAAAAAAATATATATATAGCTTTTGAATAAAATGAAAAGTAGGAACAGCCAATTTTTCACTGTCACAATGCAGAAATGGTACGAATTTGTGAATGACGAGTTGACCACAATATCCTCTATGTTAAAATTGCAGTTGGGAGAGAATATAGACAGCATGTTAAATTTAAACTCAAAATGACAACTGCGAAATTCATTGAACGCGATGCTAGACCCACATCTATGCAACATTTTGGAATTGCGATGATAGAGCACTATAGAATTTTTGAAATTGCGATGCGGGATCTTTATGCGGGTTTTGAAAATGCGACGGAAGATGAACTAAAGTTTATTTTTGAAATTGCTATAGTTATGGAAGAACACAATTTGGTATTTGAACTTGCTATGTAATACTGCTGTACAGTGACTGAAGTTGCTATGGAAGAGCACAACGCGTTTTTTGAAACTGCGATGCAAGTTTGCTATGCAGTTTTTCAAATTTCCATGGAAGATTAAAATACAGTTTTCATATTGTAATGTAAGATCGCTATGCATTTTTGAAATTGCTATGCGAAGTCGCTATGCATGCTTTGAAATTGCAATGGAAGAACAAAATACGATTTTGAAATTTGCTACGTGAGAATGCTATACAGTTTCTGGAATTGCGATAAAAGAGCACTATATAGTTTCTGATTGCGATGCAATATGGCTATACAGTCTGTTAAGTTGAGACTGAAGAGTGCCATATAGTTTCGGAAACTGTGATGAAAGATCGTTATGCAGTTTCTTATTATTTTGATGGGCGAATGCTCTACAGAATTTGAAACTGCGATGCACTGCTCTATACCGCGAGTGGTTATTATAGATATATCTAACTGCATATAAATAACTAAATCTTTAAGATTTACTAAATATATGTAACTGTTTATCTTATATAATTTCCCTCATTGCTTATCAAAAATATAATTAAAAACATGAAATATCTAATTTATGAATGAAGTATTTTTGCTTCTCTGCAATTGTCAACCAATTAGAAAACGGCTTGTAAATTGTAGGCGTGGCTTCTAAACATATAATAAAGATATTTAAAAATATAAAAGGCACTTTTATACTATATATTTCACTGTCAACCAATAAAATAATCTATATCTATCTATATACATGAGCCATTTTTACCTTGAAAAGGAGGGTGGCTGAGTCAAGGCAAAATACTCTTACTCTTTGGGAAGAAAAATTACAGAGGAGGGGTTTCACAGTCGACTCTTACGACACGCAGGGGAACACGGAGGAAGAATTCTACCCCCCTCCCTCAGGGGATAATAAAATAATGATTTCAATAAAAATAGGTGGAGTTTCCATACACAACTCTCACTATCATTCGATAAAAATAATGTAATATAAAAAAATGGGCGGAGCTACTATATACATCTCTCAGTATCAGCCAATAGAATAATGATATTTATATATGTGGGAGGGACTATTTTGCCTAATGCACGATTAACTGCCTCAGTAAATATATTGATAGCGTGTATGTACCATACGCAATTACAATACATTATTACCCACGTGGGAGAGATAGGGTAGAAATAATGGAAGATAATACACGTTTATTACAGATATTAAACATTTCCACTGGGGTCATATAATACACAGCCCAATCGTATTCGGGGCTGGGTAGAGGTTCAAATTTATTTTTCTGTGTGAGTTTTTGTTATTTTATATATAATAAATTCTTTAAAAATTGATTAGACATTGTTGTATGTATGTTATCTTATTTTCATATTTGATAAATTCTTTAAAAATTTATTACATATTGATCTATGTAAGTTTTCGTATATTCATATGTAATAAATTCTTTAAAAATTTATTACACATAACTTCTCTGTATGTATGTCTGTGGGTTCATGTTTTATATATTCTTTAAAATTTATTACACATTGCATCATCTATATATCAGTGTATTATTGTGTAATAAATTACTTAAAATGTATTACATATTGTATTATGTATGTTCATATTTATTTTTATTTAATAAATTATATAAAAAGATTAAATTGGAGAAAATATTATTTAAGTATCTAGATTAGTTAATGAAATTACTTTCCACGGCAGGTAGTCTCAACTTCCGATGGGGTTGCTGTTTTTCACTACTCACTTGCAAAGTAATGCTGATTTTGGGTTCAAAGTCTTAGGGGGTGAATGCATTTCTTGTCAACAATTTTCAATATTTAACCAAGTTTGGGAGAGGAACCGATTGCAGCTGGCTTGCTCTCCAAATGGCAGGATTAATAAGTTGCGTAACTCATAACAGCTAAGAAATATCACTCAAAATTTTGTAGCTATGCGCGCGCGCACACACATAAAATTATATATATATATATATATATATATATATATATATATATATATATATATATATATATATATACATATGAATAATTTTTTTTACCCCGACCGGGACTCGAACCTAGGACTTATGATTACTAAGTCAAGGCGCTACCATTACACCACAGAAGGTTAAAAGGAATCCAACCTTATAGCTTATATCTGCTATACTTAGGAATGAACGCATTCTAACTGAATGCCACTATGTTCATATTACAGATTCCCCAACCTCACTCGTGGCTTCATTTTAGCATTTTATTCAATTCCCAATCTCATTCGGGCCATGAAATGATCAAATAAGCACATTACATATGTGAAAACATGAATCATTTTTTACCCCGACCGGGACTCGAACCTAGGACTTATGATTACTAAGTCAAGGCGCTACCACTACACCACAGAAGGTTAAAAGGAATCCAACCTTATAGCTTATATCTGCTATACTTAGGAATGAACGCATTCTAACTGAATGCCACTATGTTCATATTACAGATTCCCCAACCTCACTCGTGGCTTCATTTTAGCATTTAATTCAATTCCCAATCTCATTCGGGCCATGAAATTATCAAATAAGCACATTACATATGTGAAAACATGAATCATTTTTTACCCCGACCGGGACTCGAACCTAGGACTTATGATTACTAAGTCAAGGCGCTACCACTACACCACAGAAGGTTAAAAGGAATCCAACCTTATAGCTTATATCTGCTATACTTAGGAATGAACGCATTCTAACTGAATGCCACTATGTTCATATTACAGATTCCCCAACCTCACTCGTGGCTTCATATTTAGCATTTAATTCAATTCCCAATCTCATTCGGGCCATGAAATGATCAAATAAGCACATTACATATGTGAAAACATGAATCATTTTTTACCCCGACCGGGACTCGAACCTAGGACTTATGATTACTAAGTCAAGGCGCTACCACTACACCACAGAAGGTTAAAAGGAATCCAACCTTATAGCTTATATCTGCTATACTTAGGAATGAACGCATTCTAACTGAATGCCACTATGTTCATATTACAGATTTCCCAACCTCACTCGTGGCTTCATTTTAGCATTTAATTCAATTCCCAATCTCATTCGGGCCATGAAATTATCAAATAAGCACATTACATATGTGAAAACATGAATAATTTTTTACCCCGACCGGGACTCGAACCTAGGACTTATGATTACTAAGTCAAGGCGCTACCACTACACCACAGAAGGTTAAAAGGAATCCAACCTTATAGCTTATATCTGCTATACTTAGGAATGAACGCATTCTAACTGAATGCCACTATGTTCATATTACAGATTCCCCAACCTCACTCGTGGCTTCATTTTAGCATTTAATTCAATTCCCAATCTCATTCGGGCCACGAAATTATCAAATAAGCACATTACATATGTGAAAACATGAATCATTTTTTACCCCGACCGGGACTCGAACCTAGGACTTATGATTACTAAGTCAAGGCGCTACCACTACACCACAGAAGGTTAAAAGGAATCCAACCTTATAGCTTATATCTGCTATACTTAGGAATGAACGCATTCTAACTGAATGCCACTATGTTCATATTACAGATTCCCCAACCTCACTCGTGGCTTCATTTTAGCATTTAATTCAATTCCCAATCTCATTCGGGCCATGAAATGATCAAATAAGCACATTACATATGTGAAAACATGAATCATTTTTTACCCCGACCGGGACTTGAACCTAGGACTTATGATTACTAAGTCAAGGCGCTACCACTACACCACAGAAGGTTAAAAGGAATCCAACCTTATAGCTTATATCTGCTATACTTAGGAATGAACGCATTCTAACTGAATGCCACTATGTTCATATTACAGATTCCCCAACCTCACTCGTGGCTTCATTTTAGCATTTAATGCAATTCCCAATCTCATTCGGGCCATGAAATGATCAAATAAGCACATTACATATGTGAAAACATGAATCATTTTTTACCCCGACCGGGACTCGAACCTAGGACTTATGATTACTAAGTCAAGGCGCTACCACTACACCACAGAAGGTTAAAAGGAATCCAACCTTATAGCTTATATCTGCTATACTTAGGAATGAACGCATTCTAACTGAATGCCACTATGTTCATATTACAGATTCCCCAACCTCACTCGTGGCTTCATTTTAGCATTTAATTCAATTCCCAATCTCATTCGGGCCATGAAATGATCAAATAAGCACATTACATATGTGAAAACATGAATCATTTTTTACCCCGACCGGGACTCGAACCTAGGACTTATGATTACTAAGTCAAGGCGCTACCACTACACCACAGAAGGTTAAAAGGAATCCAACCTTATAGCTTATATCTGCTATACTTAGGAATGAACGCATTCTAACTGAATGCCACTATGTTCATATTACAGATTCCCCAACCTCACTCGTGGCTTCATTTTAGCATTTAATTCAATTCCCAATCTCATTCGGGCCATGAAATTATCAAATAAGCACATTACATATGTGAAAACATGAATCATTTTTTACCCCGACCGGGACTCGAACCTAGGACTTATGATTACTAAGTCAAGGCGCTACCACTACACCACAGAAGGTTAAAAGGAATCCAACCTTATAGCTTATATCTGCTATACTTAGGAATGAACGCATTCTAACTGAATGCCACTATGTTCATATTACAGATTCCCCAACCTCACTCGTGGCTTCATTTTAGTATTTAATTCAATTCCCAATCTCATTCGGGCCATGAAATTATCAAATAAGCACATTACATATGTGAAAACATGAATCATTTTTTTTTACCCCGACCGGGACTCGAACCTAGGACTTATGATTACTAAGTCAAGGCGCTACCACTACACCACAGAAGGTTAAAAGGAATCCAACCTTATAGCTTATATCTGCTATACTTAGGAATGAACGCATTCTAACTGAATGCCACTATGTTCATATTACAGATTCCCCAACCTCACTCGTGGCTTCATTTTAGCATTTTATTCAATTCCCAATCTCATTCGGGCCATGAAATGATCAAATAAGCACATTACATATGTGAAAACATGAATCATTTTTTACCCCGACCGGGACTCGAACCTAGGACTTATGATTACTAAGCCAAGGCGCTACCACTACACCACAGAAGGTTAAAAGGAATCCAACCTTATAGCTTATATCTGCTATACTTAGGAATGAACGCATTCTAACTGAATGCCACTATGTTCATATTACAGATTCCCCAACCTCACTCGTGGCTTCATTTTAGCATTTAATTCAATTCCCAATCTCATTCGGGCCATGAAATTATCAAATAAGCACATTACATATGTGAACACATGAATCATTTTTTACCCCGACCGGGACTCGAACCTAGGACTTATGATTACTAAGTCAAGGCGCTACCACTACACCACAGAAGGTTAAAAGGAATCCAACCTTATAGCTTATATCTGCTATACTTAGGAATGAACGCATTCTAACTGAATGCCACTATGT
>JAXCGZ010006949.1:0-15000 GCA_037179515.1 Halocaridina rubra | reverse complement strand
GGTTCCAGTACATCTTGGTGTAGGAAATTCCCTCGTACACAATCTAGAAACCTTGCCCCTAATGATTCCTTACCATTGTAAGGTCAAGATTTATCCAATCTTTCTCTCTATGATTAAAATCTCCCACAATCAAAGTCCTACATTTTCTCTCACGTGCAATGTTAACAACTTCTAGCCCATGTTGGTTCCTTGGTGGATTTTATACAACAGTTATTATAAGGCTCTCTGACCCAGTATTTATGTTAGCAACAAGAAATTCCTTGAACTCACTTTCTATAGCAAAGTTTATTTCTTCAACCTGAATCCATTCACTTAAATGCAGTGCTATCCGTCCACCAGTCCTCTCAGATCTTTCAACACTTAATATTCAGAAGCCCTAAGGGAAATTTGTGACATTGATTATGTCCTCGCTTAACACAGTCTCTGTAACTGCTACCAGTCCTCTCAAATCTTTCAACACTTAATATTCTGAAGCCCTAAGGGAAATTTGTGACACTGATTATGTCCTCGCTTAACACAGTCTCTGTAACTGCTACTATATCTGCCTAACTGTTGTGAATCCTATCTTTTAATTCTACTGCCTAATTGCAATCCAAAAACTTGGGGGTTTTGTTTCATTTTCGTCATTACTTTACCTCTTTACAGTTACTTTAAATTCATAAAGGTCTTATCCATCCCTGCTTAGAATACTGCTCACACATCTGGGGTGCTTCTTCCTATACTTATTTTCTTGATAGGATTGAATCTAAGGCAGTCAGACTCATTAATGATCCTTCTCTTACTTCTATTCTGCATTCTCTCTCTCTTCAACTTAAGGTATCTTCCCTTTCTCTTTTCTATCGTTACTACTTCCATCGCTGCTCTGATGAGTTGGCAGGTTGCATCCCTCCTCCACTGCTGTGGCCGCGTAACACTCACCAAGCAGCCTCATCTCACAGATACTGTGTGGAGATTTGTAGCTCACGGATTGGTCGGTGCAGCGACAGCGTCTTCTCATCTACCTCCAGACTCTGGAACTCTCTTCCTCCTTCTGTCTTTCCTTATTCTTATGACCTTTCATCCTTCAAAAAGCAGATCTATCATCATCTCAGGGCCTAGTCCTCCATATCTCTGGGTCCTTTGTACTGTGACTGTTTTTTCTGTCTGTCGTTTTCCTTTGTGTGATATTACCTCATCTCTGCCTTGGCCTTAACCTTTTTCTTTTCCTTCGTCATGGTATTTTCTCGTGCCCGGGTCTTTATTGATGAGGGCAGTTTCTGCCTGTCCCAGTGTCACACTCATAAAAAAAAGAATAACCACTGTAAAATGGAAATAAAATGTTTAAATTTGAATTTTAATATTATGAGAGCATTTGTATATAATAATCTTAATGAGGCCCCATTCCATGATCTTCTATCATTATCTTCTTTATCTCCCATTTGTTTTGAAGAGCTTTGAAATAAAAAAAAATTCTCCTCTTCTTCATTTCTTTCCTCATTTAACCTTCTAGCCTCTTGCAACAAGTTTTTGGTCCTTTCCATTTGCTCCTGTGTTCTGTATGATCTGATGAACGCTGTTTTGAATTCTTGAAGGTCTTTTAGGCTTTTTTCCTCATGAATATTTCTCTACATGTGTATCCTCTCTCAAAGGTTTCTTTTGTTGTTCTTTGCTTTCCCTCCCTAGAATATTTACTTAGTTGTTGAGTGCTTACAATATTCTCAAGACCACATACTACGCCAAGCTTCTTTATCAGGTCTAAAATTCTAGCTTTATTTTAGTCTCCCCTGCCCTGTTGGCTCCTGGGATTCACTTATACACGAGATTACCACTGTATTCTCTTTTCAAGTGCTTGTTTAATCAGTGGATTAACCCTTTCCATCACAACGTCTTTCATTTTTTCTATTAGTGTTGCTTTATAGTCAACTGTTTGTATGTTTTCCAGTACCACCACCCTCAAAGCCTGTTTTACTTTCACATTCCGCTGTAGTGCATCAGCAAGAGAAGATTTCATGGCATCACGTTCGTATTCATCTCCTGAAACTCTGTTCGATGTTTTCCTTTACCTAGACATCCCAAGCTGCAATCTCGTCTCTCTCAAAATAGAGCAGTAATCTAACATGTGTGTGTGTGAGTAAGAGTGTGTGTGTGTGTGTGTGTGTGTGTGTGTGTGTGTGTGTGTGTGTGTGTGTGTGTGTGTGTGAGTGAAAATAATTTATAAAAGGCCAATTTTTTGCCTGTGTTGAAACCCGAGACCATGAAGTTAGCAATCCAATGTGAGTGTATGTGAGTTTGTGTGTGTGTGTGTGATTACCTAATTGTAATTACCTAATTGTGTTTACGGGAAAGAGCCCAAAGCTCGTATCTTCCCGTCTCCTTATCGGTTCCATTTTGTACTTAGTGATACTTATCATACCTGTCCTTAAAACTATAGATTGAGATAGCATTAACTACCTCCTCGCTTAGCCAATTTCAATTATCAACTACTCTTACACTGAAAAAAGTATTTCCTTACATCCTGCAAAGAACTTTTCTTACGAAGCTTCAAACTATGACCTCTAGTTCTAGATCCAGCCATATCAAAATATCGATCCCTATTAACTCAATCATAACCATGAAGGAATTTAAAGACTGTCACCATATCCCCCCTCAATCTTCTAGCTTCGAGTGATGGTAAGTCTAATTCCCTCAGACTCTCATCATAACTGAGATTACGTATTTCTGGCACCAGTTTCGTGGCATGTCTTTGAACTTTTTCAAGCTTAGCTATGTGCTTTTGCAAGTGCAGATTCCAAAAGGGGGCTGCATATTCAAGTTTTGGCCTCACATAGGTTACATAAATATTTCTGAACATTTCCTTGTCCATGTGCCTGAAGGCTACCCTTACATTTGATAAGAAGGCATATGCTGCCCTTACTATGCCATTTATATGTATTTCTGGAGACAAATCTGCCAGTATGTTTACTCCTAGATCTCACTCATATTTTGTCTCTTGAAGTTCTACTCCAGCCACCGAGTAGTCAAGCTTGGGTCTTCTTGCACTTGTACACATTCTCATTACCTTACATTTTGAAGCACTGAATTTCATTAGCCACTTTTCTCACCACTCATGCAGACTATATAGATCTTCCTGAAGTTCTCTACCATTGTACTCGTTTTTTACTTTCTTCACAATCTTTGCATCATCTGCAAACATATTCATGAATGAATTTACAGACTCTGGTAGGTCATTTACATATACAAGGAACAAAAGTGGCCCTAAAACTGAACTCTGTGGAACTCCACTACTAACTCTTCTCCATTCAGACACTGAGTGTCTTACTCTAACCCTCTGTTCCCTTCTTTCTAAGTAAGTTTCTATCTATTCCAAGACATTTCCACCTATTCTAGCCATTGATTGCAGCTTTCTAATAAGTCTTCCATGTGGAACAGTGTCAAACGCTTTCTGGAAGTCTAAGAATAGCAATCTGCCCAGCCCTCTCTTTCCTGTAAGATTTGGCTTGCCTCATCATAAAATTCTAATAAATTTGATATTGTTGATCTACCTTCTCTGAAGCCATGTTGCCTCACTGACAAAAAGTTGAAAGTGTGTGTGTGTGTGTGTGTGTGTGTGTGTGTGTGTGTGTGTGTGTGTGTGTGTGTGTGTGTGTGTGTGTGTGAGATTACCTAATTGATTACCTAATTGTGTTTACGGGAAAGAGCCCAAAGCTCGTATCTTCCCGTCTCCTCATCGGTTCCATTTTAGACTTAGTGATACTTATCTTACCTGTCCTTAAAACTATGGTTTGAGATAGCATTAACTACCTCCTCGCTTAGCCAATTCCAATTATCAACTACTCTTACACTGAAAAAGTATTTCCTTACATCCTGCAAACAAGTTTTCTTACGAAGCTTCAAACTATGACCTCTAGTTCTAGAGCCAGCCATATCAAAATATCGATCCCTATCCACTCTATCATAACCATGAAGGAATTTAAAGAGTGTGTGTGTGTGTGTGTGTGTGTGTGTGTGTGTGTGTGTGTGTGTGTGTGTGTGATTACCTGATTGTGATTACCTGATTGTGTTTACGGGAAAGAGCCCCAAAGCTCGTATCTTCCCGTCTCCTCATCGGTTCCATTTTAGACTTAGTGATACTTATCATACCTGTCCTTAAAACTATGGATTGAGATAGCATTAACTACCTCCTCGCTTAGCGAATTCCAATTATCAACTACTCTTACACTGAAAAAGTATTTCCTTACATCCTGCAAAGAAGTTTTCTTACGAAGATTCAAACTATGACCTCTAGTTCTAGAACCAGCCATATCAAAATATCGATCCCTATCCACTCTATCATAACCATGAAGGAATTTAAAGACTGTCACCATATCCCCCCTCACTCTTCTAGCTTCGAGTGATGGCAAGTCTAATTCCCTCAGCCTCTCATCATAACTGAGATTGCGTATTTCTGGCACCAGTTTCGTGGCATGTCTTTGAACTTTTTCAAGCTTAGCTATGTGCTTTTTCAAGTGCGGATTCCAAAAGGGGGTTGCATATTCCAGTTTTGGCCTCACATAGGATACATAAATATTTCTGAACATTTCCTTGTCCATGTGCCTGAAGGCTACCCTTACATTTGATAAGAATGCATATGCTGCCCTTACTATGCCATTTATATGTATTTCTGGAGACAAATCTGCCAGTATGTTTACTCCTAGATCTCTCTCATTTTCTGTCTCTTGAAGTTGTACTCCAGCCATCGAGTAGTCAAGCTTGGGCCTTCTTGCACTTGTACCCATTCTCATTACCTTACATTTTGAAGTATTGAATTTCATTAGCCACTTTTCTGACCACTCATGCAGATTATTTAGATCCTCCTGAAGTTCTCTACCATTGTTCTCGTTTTTTACTTTCTTCACAATCTTTGCATCATCTGCAAACATATTCATGAATGAATTTACAGACTCTGGTAGGTCATTTACATATACAAGAAACAAAAGTGGCCCTAAAACTGAACCCTGTGGAACTCCACTACTAACTGTGTGTGTGTGTGTGTGTGTGTGTGTGTGTGTGTGTGTGTGTGTGTGTGTGTGTGTGTGTGTGTGTGTGTGTGTGTGTGTGATTACCTAATTGTGATTACCTAATTGTGTTTACGGGAAAGAGCCCAAAGCTCGTATCTTCCCGTCTCCTGATCGCTTCCATTTTATACTTAGTCATACTTATCATACCTGTCCTTAAAACTATGGCTTGAGATAGCATTAACTACCTCCTCGCTTAGCCAATTCCAATTATCAACTACTCTTACACTGAAAAAGTATTTCCTTACATCCTGCAAAGAAGTTTTCTTACGAAGCTTCAAACTATGACCTCTAGTTCTAGAGCCAGCCATATCAAAATATCGATCCCTATCCACTCTATCATAACCATGAAGGAATTCAAAGACTGTCACCATATCCCCCCTCACTCTTCTAGCTTCGAGTGATGGTAAGTCTAATTCCCTCAGCCTCTCATCATAACTGAGATTGCGTATTTCTAGCACCAGTTTCGTGGCATGTCTTTGAACTTTTTCAAGCTTAGCTATGTGCTTTTTCAAGTGCGGATTCCAAAAGGCGGCTGCATATTCGAGTTTCGGCCTCACATAGGTTACATAAATATTTCTGAACATTTCCTTGTCCATGTGCCCGAAGGCTACCCTTACATTTGATAAGAATGCATACGCTGCCATTACTATGCCATTTATATGTATTTCTGGAGACAAATCTGCCAGTATGTTTACTCCTAGATCTCTCTCATTTTCTGTCTCTTGAAGTTGTACTCCAGCCACCGAGTAGTCAAGCTTGGGCCTTCTTGCACTTGTCTCCATTCACATTACCTTACATTTTGAAGTACTGAATTTCATTAGCCACTTTTCTGACCACTCATGCAGATTATTTAGATCCTCCTGAAGTTCTCTACCATTGTTCTCGTATTTTGCTTTCTTCACAATCTTTGCATCATCTGCAAACTTATTCATGAATGAATTTCCAGACTCTGGTAGGTCATTTACATATACAAGGAACAAAAGTGACCCTAAAACTGAACCCTGTGGAACTCCACTACTAACTCTTCTCCATTTAGACACTGAGTGTCTTACTCTAACCCTCTGTTCCCTTCCTTCTAAGTAAGTTTTTATCCATTCTAAAACATTTCCACCTATTCTAGCCATTGATTGCAGCTTCCTAATAAGTCTCCCATGTGGAACAGTGTCAAACGCTTTCTGGAAGTCTAGGAATATGCGTGTGTGTGTGTGTGTTTGTGTGTGTGTGTGTGTGTGAATGTGTATGAGTGTGTGAAAATAATTTATAAAAGGCCATTTTTTTTGCCTGAGTTGAAACCCGAGCCCATGAAGTTAGCAATCCATCATATAATCAATACATCTTCTGGTTTGCACTTTAATCCGAACACTAATCTTATTCACCCTGCGATTTAATCACTTACAATACTGAGATAACCAGGGAATCCAGTTGGTGAATATATATATATATATATATATATATATATATATATATATATATATATATATATATATATATATATATATATATATATATATATATATATATATATATATATATATATATATATATATATATATATACATATATATATATATATATATATATATATATATATATATATATATATATATATATATATATATATATATATATATATATATATATATATATATATATATATATAGATATATATATGTATATATATATATATATATATATATATATATATATATATATATATATATATATATATATATATATATATATATATTTATATATATATATATATATATATATATATATATATATATATATATATATATATATATATATATATATATGTATATGTATATATATAAATCATGTTTTACCCCTGACAGGGATTCGAACCTAAGACACATAATTACTGTGCCAAGGCGCTACCAACTACACCATTGAAGGTCAGAGAAAGAAGCCAACCTCAAAGCTAACTGCTTTGCTAGAAATAAACGTATTCTTTCTGAATGCCTTTTTGTTCCTATTACAGCTTCTCGCAACCTCATCGTGGCTCTGTTTCCCCTTAAATTCAAATCTTAATCTATATAGGCATCAATGATAATCAAGTAAACATGAATCATATTTTACCCCTGACAGGGACTGGACCTAAGGCACACAATTACTGTGCCAAGGTGCTACCAAGAAAGAAGGCGTTCATTCCTAGCAAAGCAGTTAGCTTCGAGGTTGGCTTCTCTTTTAGACCTTCAGTGGTATAGTTTGTAGTTCCCTGGCACAGTAATTATGTCTCTTACGTTCGAGTCCCAGTCAGGGGTAAAATATGATGCATGTTTTCACATATGTTAATGTGTTTATTTGATTATTATTGATGCATATATAGATTGGGGTTTGAATTAAATTCGCAAACGAAACCACGAATGAGGTTGGGAGAAGCTGCAATATGAACAAAAAGGCATTCAGAAAGAATGCGGTCATTCCTAACAAAGCAACAGTGGCATCACTACACTATTATTAAATAAAAATCAACATTTAAGTGTGCTTAATTGGAATTTATTTGTGCCTAGCTTAAACTCTGAAGCTCCATTGATTCAAAAACATGGCTTGGCAATGCATTCCACCTAGAGGATGCTTGAATAAAACAGCTTTAGTACTGATTGTTATTAGATCTAGCAAAAGAAAATGCACAACTATTGGCATTGGGTACATTCCTAGTGATGCTTGTAGGACTGAAAAAGCCAGGTAGAGGCTGATGATGATCCAGTTTCAAGTCACGGATTCCCTTTTCTGAGTGAGGGCTAGTTTTGGCAGTGTGTGATCAATACCCCGGGAGAATGCCTTTTCAAACCTCAGACCGAGGCGGGTCTCGAACCGACGACCTGTCGAGTCAAAGTTTTGGTGCTAAATATTATATAACAAGCAAAGTAAGCGAATAGCACTTCTATGCCATAAATTGATGTTTAATTCAGGAATAAGAAATATAACTGAGAGCAAACTTTTATCCAATAATCTAAAATGAGAATATGCAGCCAATGAACAAACTGAGGAGCAATACTCCAGACTAGGGAGTATAAAAGAATCAAAGCAATTCACACCATAATAGATTTGTTACGAAAAAAACTTTAAGGACTTTCTCAGGGTACCAAATATTTGTGTAACTGAAGAAGATATACAGGGAATATATAGTTCGAAATTCACCTTACTATGAAAAGTTATCTCTAGAATCTTGACCGAATTACACAGTGTTAAGGTAGCATTATCAATAAAGATTGAATGTGGTGGATCAAGTGTTTTGGACCAACTTATTGTCGTAGTTTGTGCTGTATTATCATTAAATTTCATGCTACACATGTTGCATCAAGCTTTAATTTTAGTAAAATCTCTATTTAGAGACTCAGCAACAGGTAGTCCCATGTTAGAGGATGGGACAACAACATATTAGGTAGCATCACCACTATAGACAACTAATTGGCTTTCCAACCCTATGCACGTGTCATGAGTGGACAGGATGAAATGCAAGTGACCAAGAACACTACACCAAGGAACACCTGAGATCACATTACTGAATTCACTGTCATCTCCATCTTTCACCACCCTTTGAGTCCTGTTACTTTAAAATTGCACAACAATACTAAGAAAAGATCAACTAACACCCATCTTTCTTAATTTAAAAATGATGGCCTCATGATCAAGACGATCAAAGGCAGCACTTAAGTCAAGTCTAATCAAGCGTGCCTCCTGACCAAAGTCCAGTACGCTTTGCAAATTTCCAAAACTTGTTAGAAGCGCAAAAGAGTGCCTGGACCTTTATGAAAATCAAACTGTATATTCGGAAAAAGTTCAGCACATTCTGCATAATTATAGAGAACCCTTACCAGCAGTCACATTACCATTCCTTCAGCAACTTGTAAAACATGATGACTTGATCAGTTTTCGATATATCACTGACAGTTTTGGTGTTAATAGATCAAGAGTTTTTGATACAGAGGAAAAATTCCATTAAGATCAGTACCACCATAATCATCCAAGTCACACAAAGACATTTCATCTCATGTTATCAAAATGTTAGAGATGTCTGGTTAAGTTCAGGATAACAAGTGTGAGGTATACAAGGTTTCATGTCACTCTGCGTGCACTCAGGGCAAATGCCTGCCTTCTCAGTTGGGCTGCGTGGATGGTGCCCATCAGCTTTAAGTAATGGTGGCAGAGAGATATCAATACCAAATAGAGCAATTTTTAGAGTGGACCGCCCCTTGTGTTGATGATGCACAATAGAAAGTGATTCTATGACACTATTATTAAAGTCTTTCAGTATATCTACATTTAAAATAGTAATCATTCTCTCCTATTTTACGAGTATGTCACATAGAAAAATTGCACTCCATTTATTCGAAATAACAATATTACTGTATAAATATTAATATAATCAACATATCTATCTATCTATCTATATATCTATCTATCTATCTATCTATCTATCTATCTATCCACTTATGCTTTATTCTTGTGTTCGTAATAATATGCCTAAAGAATTATTGGATGTAAGGGGGTGCTATACCTCGTAAATATGAGAACGCTTAAATACATGTAGTTGTCGATACAGGAAAGAATTATCAGATAATGATTATGTGCGCGTGATCGCGGAAGTAAAATGAGTTAAGATGTAATATATATTTTGCCTATTCCCTATTCTTCATTACTGGCATTGTACTTAGGCCAGCTATCAAGAAAACACTAATTTGCGGGCATTTACAGAATGCAGCAGTTTCTATTATATATATATGTATATATATATATATATATATATATATATATATATATATATATATATATATATATATATATATATATATATATATATATATATATATATATATATATATATATATATATATATATATATATATATATATATATATATATATATATATATATATATATATATATATATATATATATATATATATATATATATATATATAAATATATATATATATATATATATATATATATATATATATATATATATATATATATATATATATATACATATATATATATATATATATATATATATATATATATATATATATATATATATATATATATATATATATATATATATATATATATATATATATATATATATATATATATATATATATATATATATATATATATATATATATATATATATATATATATATATATATATATACATATACATATATATATATATATATATATATATATATATATATATATATATATATATATATATATATATATATATATATATATATATATATATTTATTAAGCACATTACATATGTGAAAACATTAATCATTCTTTACCCCAACCGGGACTCGAACCTAGGACTTATGATTACTAAGTCAAGGCGCTACCACTACACCACAGAAGGTTAAAAGGAATCCAACCTTATAGCTTATATCTGCTATACTTAGGAATGAACGCATTCTAACTGAATGCCACTATGTTCATATTACAGATTCCCCAACCTCACTCGTGGCTTCATTTTAGCATTTAATTCAATTCCCAATCTCATTCGGGCCATGAAATAACCTATTAAGCACATTACATATGTGAAAACATGAATCATTTTTTACCCCAACCCCAACATATGTAATGTGCTTAATAGGTTATTTCATGGCCCGAATGAGATTGGGAATTGAATTAAATGCTAAAATGAATCCACGAGTGAGGTTGGGGAATCTGTAATATGAACATAGTGGCATTCAGTTAGAATGCGTTCATTCCTAAGTATAGCAGATATAAGCTATAAGGTTGGATTCCTGTTAACCTTCTGTGGTGTAGTGGTAGCGCCTTGACTTAGTAATCATAAGTCCTAGGTTCGAGTCCCGGTTGGGGTAAAAAATGATTCATATATATATATATATATATATATATATATATATATATATATATATATATATATATATATATATATATATATATATATATATATATATACATATAAGAATAATTTTTTTTTTTTTACCCCGACCGGGACTCGAACCTAGGACTTATGATTACTAAGTCAAGGCGCTACCACTAGACCACAGAAGGTTAAAAGGAATCCAACCTTATAGCTTATATCTGCTATACTTAGGAATGAATGCATTCTATCTGAATGCCACTATGTTCATATTACAGATTCCCCAAC
Source organism: Halocaridina rubra (assembly GCA_037179515.1). Lineage (NCBI taxonomy): Eukaryota > Metazoa > Arthropoda > Malacostraca > Decapoda > Atyidae > Halocaridina > Halocaridina rubra. The sequence continues at coordinate 3,812 of JAXCGZ010006949.1, read as the reverse complement.
CTCACTCGTGGCTTCATTTTAGCAATTTAATTCAATTCCCAATCTCATTCGGGCATGAAATATCAAATAAGCACATTACATATGTGAAAACATGAATAATTTTTTTTTTTTTACCCCGACCGGGACTCGAACCTAGGACTTATGATTACTAAGTCAAGGCGCTACCACTAGACCACAGAAGGTTAAAAGGAATCCAACCTTATAGCTTATATCTGCTATACTTAGGAATGAACGCATTCTATCTGAATGCCACTATGTTCATATTACAGATTCCCCAACCTCACTCGTGGCTTCATTTTAGCAATTTAATTCAATTCCCAATCTCATTCGGGCATGAAATATCAAATAAGCACATTACATATGTGAAAGCATGAATAATTTTTTACCCCGACCGGGACTCGAACCTAGGACTTATGATTACTAAGTCAAGGCGCTACCACTAGACCACAGAAGGTTAAAAGGAATCCAACCTTATAGCTTATATCTGCTATACTTAGGAATGAACGCATTCTATCTGAATGCCACTATGTTCATATTACAGATTCCCCAACCTCACTCGTGGCTTCATTTTAGCAATTTAATTCAATTCCCAATCTCATTCGGGCATGAAATATCAAATAAGCACATTACATATGTGAAAACATGAATAATTTTTTACCCCGACCGGGACTCGAACCTAGGACTTATGATTACTAAGTCAAGGCGCTACCACTAGACCACAGAAGGTTAAAAGGAATCCAACCTTATAGCTTATATCTGCTATACTTAGGAATGAACGCATTCTATCTGAATGCCACTATGTTCATATTACAGATTCCCCAACCTCACTCGTGGCTTCATTTTAGCAATTTAATTCAATTCCCAATCTCATTCGGGCATGAAATATCAAATAAGCACATTACATATGTGAAAACATGAATAATTTTTTACCCCGACCGGGACTCGAACCTAGGACTTATGATTACTAAGTCAAGGCGCTACCACTAGACCACAGAAGGTTAAAAGGAATCCAACCTTATAGCTTATATCTGCTATACTTAGGAATGAACGCATTCTATCTGAATGCCACTATGTTCATATTACAGATTCCCCAATCTCACTCGTGGCTTCATTTTAGCAATTTAATTCAATTCCCAATCTCATTCGGGCATGAAATATCAAATAAGCACATTACATATGTGAAAACATGAATAATTTTTTTTTTACCCCGACCGGGACTCGAACCTAGGACTTATGATTACTAAGTCAAGGCGCTACCACTAGACCACAGAAGGTTAAAAGGAATCCAACCTTATAGCTTATATCTGCTATACTTAGGAATGAACGCATTCTATCTGAATGCCACTATGTTCATATTACAGATTCCCCAACCTCACTCGTGGCTTCATTTTAGCAATTTAATTCAATTCCCAATCTCATTCGGGCATGAAATATCAAATAAGCACATTACATATGTGAAAACATGAATAATTTTTTTTTTTACCCCGACCGGGACTCGAACCTAGGACTTATGATTACTAAGTCAAGGCGCTACCACTAGACCACAGAAGGTTAAAAGGAATCCAACCTTATAGCTTATATCTGCTATATCATAAGTCCTAGGTTCGAGTCCCGGTCGGGGTAAAAAATTATTCATGTTTTCACATATGTAATGTGCTTATTTGATATTTCATGCCCGAATGAGATTGGGAATTGAATTAAATTGCTAAAATGAAGCCACGAGTGAGGTTGGGGAATCTGTAATATGAACATAGTGGCATTCAGATAGAATGCGTTCATTCCTAAGTATAGCAGATATAAGCTATAAGGTTGGATTCCTTTTAACCTTCTGTGGTCTAGTGGTAGCGCCTTGACTTAGTAATCATAAGTCCTAGGTTCGAGTCCCGGTCGGGGTAAAAAAAATTATTCATGTTTTCACATATGTAATGTGCTTATTTGATATTTCATGCCCGAATGAGATTGGGAATTGAATTAAATTGCTAAAATGAAGCCACGAGTGAGGTTGGGGAATCTGTAATATGAACATAGTGGCATTCAGATAGAATGCGTTCATTCCTAAGTATAGCAGATATAAGCTATAAGGTTGGATTCCTTTTAACCTTCTGTGGTCTAGTGGTAGCGCCTTGACTTAGTAATCATAAGTCCTAGGTTCGAGTCCCGGTCGGGGTAAAAAAAATTATTCATGTTTTCACATATGTAATGTGCTTATTTGATATTTCATGCCCGAATGAGATTGGGAATTGAATTAAATTGCTAAAATGAAGCCACGAGTGAGGTTGGGGAATCTGTAATATGAACATAGTGGCATTCAGATAGAATGCGTTCATTCCTAAGTATAGCAGATATAAGCTATAAGGTTGGATTCCTTTTAACCTTCTGTGGTCTAGTGGTAGCGCCTTGACTTAGTAATCATAAGTCCTAGGTTCGAGTCCCGGTCGGGGTAAAAAAAATTATTCATGTTTTCACATATGTAATGTGCTTATTTGATATTTCATGCCCGAATGAGATTGGGAATTGAATTAAATTGCTAAAATGAAGCCACGAGTGAGGTTGGGGAATCTGTAATATGAACATAGTGGCATTCAGATAGAATGCGTTCATTCCTAAGTATAGCAGATATAAGCTATAAGGTTGGATTCCTTTTAACCTTCTGTGGTCTAGTGGTAGCGCCTTGACTTAGTAATCATAAGTCCTAGGTTCGAGTCCCGGTCGGGGTAAAAAAAATTATTCATATTTTCACATATGTAATGTGCTTATTTGATATTTCATGCCCGAATGAGATTGGGAATTGAATTAAATTGCTAAAATGAAGCCACGAGTGAGGTTGGGGAATCTGTAATATGAACATAGTGGCATTCAGATAGAATGCGTTCATTCCTAAGTATAGCAGATATAAGCTATAAGGTTGGATTCCTTTTAACCTTCTGTGGTCTAGTGGTAGCGCCTTGACTTAGTAATCATAAGTCCTAGGTTCGAGTCCCGGTCGGGGTAAAAAATTATTCATGTTTTCACATATGTAATGTGCTTATTTGATATTTCATGCCCGAATGAGATTGGGAATTGAATTAAATTGCTAAAATGAAGCCACGAGTGAGGTTGGGGAATCTGTAATATGAACATAGTGGCATTCAGATAGAATGCGTTCATTCCTAAGTATAGCAGATATAAGCTATAAGGTTGGATTCCTTTTAACCTTCTGTGGTCTAGTGGTAGCGCCTTGACTTAGTAATCATAAGTCCTAGGTTCGAGTCCCGGTCGGGGTAAAAAATTATTCATGTTTTCACATATGTAATGTGCTTATTTGATATTTCATGCCCGAATGAGATTGGGAATTGAATTAAATTGCTAAAATGAAGCCACGAGTGAGGTTGGGGAATCTGTAATATGAACATAGTGGCATTCAGATAGAATGCGTTCATTCCTAAGTATAGCAGATATAAGCTATAAGGTTGGATTCCTTTTAACCTTCTGTGGTCTAGTGGTAGCGCCTTGACTTAGTAATCATAAGTCCTAGGTTCGAGTCCCGGTCGGGGTAAAAAAAATTATTCATGTTTTCACATATGTAATGTGCTTATTTGATATTTCATGCCCGAATGAGATTGGGAATTGAATTAAATTGCTAAAATGAAGCCACGAGTGAGGTTGGGGAATCTGTAATATGAACATAGTGGCATTCAGATAGAATGCGTTCATTCCTAAGTATAGCAGATATAAGCTATAAGGTTGGATTCCTTTTAACCTTCTGTGGTCTAGTGGTAGCGCCTTGACTTAGTAATCATAAGTCCTAGGTTCGAGTCCCGGTCGGGGTAAAA
>JAXCGZ010006948.1:0-21027 GCA_037179515.1 Halocaridina rubra | reverse complement strand
ATCACACTCGTACATATTAAATATATGTTAAAACTGTGTACACATGTATACTATATATACATAGTATATAGCTACAATCGTAAGACTCTATCAATAAAATGGGGAAATTCAATTTACGCAAAAAGGTACAATTCATTATTACTCACCTAGTTCAAAAATTAATAGCAGGCAAAACTTAGGCGGCATCGTCACCTTCTTGCTCAGCTGTCTTTCAAATAGATCAAGGAATCGTATTTCAGCATTCTGGTAGATGGAGTGAAATCGTAGCAACAAACAGCTTTGTCTTCAAATACCATTTTGATTCTGATTATTGACGACAGAAGATGCAGCCCCATTCTGCTTCGGAGCTTCGTTTTCGTAGCCGTTACTCTCAAAAACACTCTTTCGACTGTGGCATTACTAATGGGCAAGCTGTACATAGTTAAAGCAAATGTGGACAATTCTTTAAATAAGTAATCACCAGCAAATTTTAATGATAATTGCTTTGCACCAAAAAATCAACTCTATCTGTTGGTATTTCATCATCAAAAAAAAATTCCCATTTGATCGTAAGCAGCACACGCACTGATTCTCGATCTCACCAATCTGAGATTGATCACACAATTCTAGAGGCAGAGCAGAAAATGATGGACGGGTATGTGACAGGCAAATTTTAGGACAAAGGTTGTAGATCTTCAGAAGAGTCTATATTCCCAGGAATGCGCTTGCATAGTTCCTTGCATGCTCTTCTCAAAAATTGATAACAACGTTGTTGCAAAAAACGTCTTTGATCTGCAGTAATTTTCCCTGAAGCTAAATTCTCGGCTAACAAGTTGGAAAATTCGTATCCTAGATCAGCATTTTCGTAAGAGAGAAAATCTCTCCCATCAATATCATTGAATATAGCATTAACAGTTACGTGCGAATGTGGCAGAACTCTTCTCAACAGCGAAAGCTCGAAGTTACACAAATCTTCTAGAACACCACATGCATCAGCAATCTCTTTTTGAAAAAGCAAATTAACCTCCTCAAATTCCGTCAAAATCGGCATGAAGAAAGTTAAGTATAATTTATTTGAGGGATCAGAATACAAATTAGACAGCTCTCTTGCATAGTATCTATCGCAATGGAAGAAACCATTTTAAAATGCAATTGCAAAGTATCCCATTGCTGCAAAACTCTCTTCACGCAGTTACTTCTAGCAAGCCATCGTGTAGGGGATAGAGGTAAAATCTTCAAGGGTTCCTCGCCATCATTTATCAGTTTGTTTATCTCCATGTAAGAATTGTAGCGCAAGGCAGATCTGTGGAACCAGTTTACGTTTCCCGTAGCAAGTAGTCTATATTGCCAGGCAATTCTTCTGATGCGTGCAAACAAGTTAAATGAAGAGAATGACAAATGCACTTGAGCAGTAAGATATTTGGATTAACCTCCTCTTTCATGCGTGTGTACAGAGAATTTTTTTATGCCACAAAGGTTTGATGCACCATCCGTTGCAATGGCAAAGCAGTGTTTAATATCAACACCAACTTCAGACAAGAATTAGTGGTAGCTTCATACAGAGACTCAGCTGTTGTTTCAATAATAGGAATTAATCCTAAAAATTGGGAACAATTCGATTTTCCTTGGAATTGTAATATCTAATACACAGGCATAAATGTTTCACTCAAGAAATGTCAGTTGATTCATCAATGATTAGCGAATAAGACTGATCATGAACGTCTTCAATTAGTTCTTGCATCAGGGCAGGAGCTATTACATTTTTAATAATTGCTGAGCATTTAGTTCTATGTATGTTTAGTTTTTTGTGTCAATTGTCATGATGCTGAACTAGAAGATGGAAATTCACATTTAACTAACTCTGTCAGATGATCGACGTTGCGAATAGATGTATGGCAAGCAGTTAAAGCAGCTAACTTGAGTTCAAGAGTTGTAACAGAACCTTTTTGCGAACAAATAGTTGTCAATTTCTGCTGTGTAGGTGTAAATACACAAGCAACATTTTTAATATGTTTTGCAGTAGATGCGTGCTTATTTAAATCAGTTTTGTGAGCTCTGAGTTGAACTTTGCAAAGTTTACAATAAGCCTTTCACTATCTCCTTTCACTTCTTCGCTCCATTTTCTGAATTCTTTATCAGAGAGCCATGAATGATGAAAGTTTTTATTATATTTACTCCATTTACTCATTGTGCTGATGGGATAAGGGCAATTTATATAACTAACTCAAAGAATTTAATAAGGAAAGGGTGATATATGGAACACAGCCACTGTAACTTAACGACACGAGAGAGATTGAGGCCTATGCGACAGTAAAACAAAACCACGCTCTGGTCAAGATTTATAATACAAGCTTTGAACATGTTGAGATTCGGAAAAAATAACCATTCCTCGATGGAAATGAATGTACGTAGGTTGAAGTAACAATCAGTAGCTAATATACTTTTTCTAGAAATTTGTAGCTTGGTCTTTCAACGTAATTTTATTTTTTCTTAATAATGAAGCTAAAAGTAGCGGATTTTTGTATTTATAGCATACAGAAAAATATAAGTCGCCCAAAAAGTAGTGTGTCGCCCAATTGTAAATTTTTGTAGCGGGGTAGCTTCAAAAGTCGCCCAGTCCGCTACTTATCGCCCAATCTGGCAACTCTGATATAGTGTACAGAGCAATCTTGCAGCTACCCTCTTATATTGAGTATGAACCACCAATTGGAAAGAGTGACCACTGTGTGTTGTTGATGGAGTATATCATTGAAGATATTCTTCCTGAGAGTAGAGGCACTGAGGACATGAGGAGGAACTATCCGAAAGGAGATTACATCAAAATGAATGAGCTTTTTGCAGTTATTGACTGGAGAACCTTATTTTACAACAAATCTGTACAAGAAATGTATGACATCTTTTGTGAGAAATATGGGAAGATAGTAGATTGCTGCATACCTGTCACCAAAGTAGGTGTAATTCATGCCAGAGAGAAATGGTTCGATAATGGGTGTAAAAGAGCTAAGGAGTGGAGAGACAAATGCTGGAAAAGGTATAGGAGGAGAAAAAACATAAATGCCTGGCAAACCTACAAAAGAGCAAGAAATGACTACCTAAGTAAAAGGAGAGAGGCAGAGAGAGATTATGAGAGGGACATCACCAGGAAGGCTAAAGAAAATCCCAAGCTTTTCCACAGCTTTATCAGAGGAAAACTGAAGGTAAAAGAACAGGTTTTAAGGCTAAGAGAGCGGATGGAAGCATCACTGAGACGGACGAAGAGATCTGCAAAGAATTGAACAAGGAGTTTCAGTCAGTATTTACAGTAGAAAATACCCCACCCCCTCAGATTGCAGTGATAGAAGCTCAAGGGCCGGTATTAGAGAACATCAACCTTACAGCCACAGAGGTATGCAAAGCGCTGATGGATTTAGATGTTCATAAAGCTACAGGTCCTGATGACATATCCCCTCATGTGCTTAAAAAATGCGCAAACACAATATCAGTGGCACTAAGTATCATATTTAAGGAGTCACTGGAGTCGGGGGAGATTCCAAGATGCTGGAAACAAGCAAATGTGATACCTATCTTCAAAAAGGGAAGGAGGGATACGGCTCTGAACTATAGACCAGTTTCCTTGACCAGCATAGTTTGCAAAGTTATGGAGAAACTACTAAGGAAACATATCTCTCTTCACTTGGAATCCTTCAACTTTTTGTCAGTGAGGCAACATGGCTTCAGAGAAGGTAGATCAACAGTAACAAACTTATTAGAATTTTATGATGAGGTAAGCCAAATCTTACAGGAAAGAGAGGGCTGGGCAGATTGCATATTCCTAGACTTCCAGAAAGCGTTTGACACTGTTCCACATGGGAGACTTATTAGGAAGCTGCAATCAATGGCTAGAATAGGTGGAAATGTCTTGGAATGGATAAAAACTTACTTAGAAGGAAGGGAACAGAGGGTTAGAGTAAGACACTCAGTGTCTGAATGGAGAAGAGTTAGTAGTGGAGTTCCACAGGGTTCAGTTTTAGGGCCACTTTTGTTCCTTGTATATGTAAATGACCTACCAGAGTCTGTAAATTCATTCATGAATATGTTTGCAGATGATGCAAAGATTGTGAAGAAAGTAAAAAACGAGAACAATGGTAGAGAACTTCAGGAGGATCTAAATAATCTGCATGAGTGGTCAGAAAAGTGGCTAATGAAATTCAATACCTCAAAATGTAAGGTAATGAGAATGGGTACAAGTGCAAGAAGGCCCAAGCTTGACTACTCGGTGGCTGGAGTACAACTTCAAGAGACAGAAAATGAGAGAGATCTAGGAGTAAACATACTGGCAGATTTGTCTCCAGAAATACATATAAATGGCGTAGTAAGGGCAGCATATGCATTCTTATCAAATGTAAGGGTAGCCTTCAGGCACATGGACAAGGAAATGTTCAGAAATATTTATGTAACCTATGTGAGGCCAAAACTCGAATATGCAGCCCCCTTTTGGAATCCGCACTTGAAAAAGCACATAGCTAAGCTTGAAAAAGTTCAAAGACATGCCACGAAACTGGTGCCAGAAATACGCAATCTCGGTTATGATGAGAGGCTGAGGGAATTAGACTTGCCATCACTCGAAGCTAGAAGAGTGAGGGGGGATATGGTGACAGTCTTTAAATTCCTTCATGGTTATGGTAGAGTGGATAGGGATCGATATTTCGATATGGCTGGCTCTAGAACTAGAGGTCATAGTTTGAAGCTTCGGAAGAAAACTTGTTTGCAGGATGTAAGGAAATACTTTTTCAGTGTAAGAGTAGTTGATAATTGGAATTGGCTAAGCGAGGAGGTAGTTAATGCTACCTCAGTCCATAGGTTTAAGGACAGGTATGATAAGTATCACTAAGTCTAAAAATGGAACCGATGAGGAGACGGGAAGATACGAGCTTTGGGCTCTTTCCCGTAAACACAATTAGGTACGTACAATTAGGTAAGTCACAGCAACAGCAGCATTGAGAGTAGATATAGGAGCTTCATCTTGCAACAGCACAGAGACACACACACACACACACAATTCTCTATGCCAAGCATGCCATTGAAGACATGGAAATGAGATGCTAAGGGAAATATTCAAAAAACAATATGAAGAGAAGAACATGCCTTGGATGAAAAAGCTAAGAGAATATATGATGCTCTGCAAATAGATATAACAAAGCTAAATCGGCAAAGATAGAGGAGTTAAAGAGATGCATAAATAAGTGGGACTCAGAAGTATGGAAAACAGAAATAGAAGATAAATCAACTCTGGTACTATATAAAGAATACTTACTTTTTACTTTTTGTGGTTTATACCTCCTGTAGAAGGCTTCGCCTCCTCTCTGGCGGGTCTTAAGTTTATTTAAATTTTCTTTCTTTTTTATTTTTACTTTTTCTCTCTCACACCTTGAAGGGCTCATTTATAGTAAAGAGTTCAATATCGTAGCATTTTTCAAATAAGTATATTTTCAGTTTTTCTTGAATTGCACCACATCTTCACTGTGATTACCTCATTGTGATTACCTAATTGTGTTTACGGGAAAGAGCCCAAAGCTCGTATCTTCCCGTCTCCTGATCGGTTCCATTTTATACTTAGTGATACTTATCATACCTGTCCTTAAAACTATGGATTGAGATAGCATTAACTACCTCCTCGCTTAGCCAATTCCAATTATCAACTACTCTTACACTGAAAAAGTATTTCCTTACATCCTGCAAAGAAGTTTTCTTACGAAGCTTCAAACTATGACCTCTAGTTCTAGAGCCAGCCATATCAAAATATCGATCCCTATCCACTCTATCATAACCATGAAGGAATTTTAAAGACTGTCACCATATCCCCCCTCACTCTTCTAGCTTCGAGTGATGGTAAGTCTAATTCCCTCAGCCTCTCATCATAACTGAGATTGCGTATTTCTGGCACCAGTTTCGTGGCATGTCTTTGAACTTTTTCAAGCTTAGCTATGTGCTTTTTCAAGTGCGGATTCCAAAAGGGGGCTGCATATTCGAGTTTTGGCCTCACATAGGTTACATAAATATTTCTGAACATTTCCTTGTCCATGTGCCTGAAGGCTACCCTTACATTTGATAAGAATGCATATGCTGCCCTTACTATGCCATTTATATGTATTTCTGGAGACAAATCTGCCAGTATGTTTACTCCTAGATCTCTCTCATTTTCTGTCTCTTGAAGTTGTACTCCAGCCACCGAGTAGTCAAGCTTGGGCCTTCTTGCACTTGTACCCATTCTCATTACCTTACATTTTGAAGTATTGAATTTCATTAGCCACTTTTCTGACCACTCATGCAGATTATTTAGATCCTCCTGAAGTTCTCTACCATTGTTCTCGTTTTTTACTTTCTTCACAATCTTTGCATCATCTGCAAACATATTCATGAATGAATTTACAGACTCTGGTAGGTCATTTACATATACAAGGAACAAAAGTGGCCCTAAAACTGAACCCTGTGGAACTCCACTACTAACTCTTCTCCATTCAGACACTGAGTGTCTTACTCTAACCCTCTGTTCCCTTCCTTCTAAGTAAGTTTTTATCCATTCCAAAACATTTCCACCTATTCTAGCCATTGATTGCAGCTTCCTAATAAGTCTCCCATGTGGAACAGTGTCAAACGCTTTCTGGAAGTCTAGGAATATGCAATCTGCCCAGCCCTCTCTTTCCTGTAAGATTTGGCTTACCTCATCATAAAATTCTAATAAGTTTGTTACTGTTGATCTACCTTCTCTGAAGCCATGTTGCCTCACTGACAAAAAGTTGAAGGATTCCAAGTGAAGAGAGATATGTTTCCTTAGTAGTTTCTCCATAAGTTTGCAAACTATGCTGGTCAAGGAAACTGGTCTATAGTTCAGAGCCGTATCCCTCCTTCCCTTTTTGAAGATAGGTATCACATTTGCTTGTTTCCAGCATCTTGGAATCTCCCCCGACTCCAGTGACTCCTTAAATATGATACTTAGTGCCACTGATATTGTGTTTGCGCATTTTTTAAGCACATGAGGGGATATGTCATCGGGACCTGTAGCTTTATGAACATCTAAATCCATCAGCGCTTTGCATACCTCTGTGGCTGTAAGGTTGATGTTCTCTAATACCGGCCCTTGAGCTTCTATCACTGCAATCTGAGGGGGTGGGGTATTTTCTACTGTAAATACTGACTGAAACTCCTTGTTCAATTCTTTGCAGATCTCTTCATCCGTCTCAGTGATGCTTCCATCCGCTCTCTTTAGCCTTAAAACCTGTTCTTTTACCTTCAGTTTTCCTCTGATAAAGCTGTGGAAAAGCTTGGGATTTTCTTTAGCCTTCCTGGTGATGTCCCTCTCATAGTCTCTCTCTGCCTCTCTCCTTTTACTTAGGTAGTCATTTCTTGCTCTTTTGTAGGTTTGCCAGGCATTTATGTTTTTTCTCCTCCTATACCTTTTCCAGCATTTGTCTCTCCACTCCTTAGCTCTTTTACACCCATTATCGAACCATTTCTCTCTGGCATGAATTACACCTACTTTGGTGACAGGTATGCAGCAATCTACTATCTTCCCATATTTCTCACAAAAGATGTCATACATTTCTTGTACAGATTTGTTGTAAAATAAGGTTCTCCAGTCAATAACTGCAAAAAGCTCATTCATTTTGATGTAATCTCCTTTCGGATAGTTCCTTCTCATGTCCTCAGTGCCTCTACTCTCAGGAAGAATATCTTCAATGATATACTCCATCAACAACACACAGTGGTCACTCTTTCCAATTGGTGGTTCATACTCAATTTTTTCAATATCCAACACATTATCTGTGAACACTAGATCAAGTAGTGATGGCTCATCCCCACCCCTGGCCCTTGTTGGTTCCATTACATGTTGGTGTAGGAAATTCCCTTGTACGCAATCTAGGAATCTTGCCCCGAATGAGTCCTCACCACTGTGTGGGTCAAGATTTATCCAATCTATCTCTTTATGATTAAAGTCTCCCATAATCAAAATCCTACATTTTTTTTCCCGTGCCATGTTAACAACTGAGTTTATGACTTCAATAGTACCTATATGACTTTCCTCATAAACTTCAAGCCTATTTTGGTTCCTTGGTGGGTTGTATACAACAGTTATTATAATGCTCTCTGACCCAGTATTTATGCGAGCAACAAGAAATTCCTTGAACTCACTTTCTATAGCCAAGTTTATTTCTTCGACTTGAATCCTTTCACTTATGAGCAGTGCTATCCCTCCACCAGTCCTCTCAGATCTTTCAACCCTTAGTATTCTGAAACCCTTAGGAAAAACTGTGACACTGTTTATGTCCTCACTCAACTTAGTCTCTGTAATTGCTACTATATCTGCCTTACTGTTGTGAATCCTATCTTTTAATTCTACTGCCTTACCAGCTAATCCATCAGCATTTGTGTATAACAATCTTAATGAGGCCCCATCCCCTGATCTTCTGTCATTATCTTCTTTATCTCCCCTTTGTCTGGAAGAACTCTGTAATGAAAATTTTTCTTCTCTTCTTCATTTCTTTCATCATTTAACCTTCTTGCCTCTTGCAACAAGTTTTTGATCTTTCCCATCTCTTCCTGTGTTCTGTATCGTCTAATGAACACTTCTTTGAATTCTTGAAGGTCTTTTAGACTTTTTTCTCAACAATATTTCCCTACATGTTTCCCCTCTCTCAAAGGTTACTTTTGTTGGTCTCGGCTTTCCTTCCCTCGAATATTTACCTAGTTGGTGTATGTTTACAATATCCTCAGGACCACATACTACTCCAAGCTTTCTTATCAGGTCTACAACCCTAGCTTTATTTTCTTCAAGTCTCCCCTGCCATGTTGGCTCCTGGGACTCGCTTATGCCTGAGATTACCACTGTCTTCTCCTTATCAAGTGCCTGTCTGATGAGTGGGTTTGCCCTTTCCATCACAACGTCTTTCATTTTTTCGATTACTGTCTCTTTATAGTCAACTGTTTGTATGTTTTCCAGTGCCACCACCTTTACAGCCTCTTTTACTGCCACATTCCCCTTTAGTGCATCAGCAAAGGACGTTTTCATGGCATCATTTTCCATATTCAGCTCCTGGAACTCTTTTCTGAACTGTTCAATGTTTTCCTTAATCTGGACATTCCAAGCAGCAATCTCGTCTCTCTCAGAAGAGAGCAGTGAACTAACATCTAATTCCTTTAGGTTGTCATTCAGCTGTTTGTTTTTATCTTCTTGTTTAGAAAGTCTAGATTCTAGTTGACTCTTTTCCCCTTCCAGCTTCTTTATTCTTTTTTCTAGTTCCTTTCTCTCCTGCCCTTGTGCTTTATTTGCTTCCTCCAAAGATCTTATTTGCTCTCTGAGTGTTTCATTCTCTTTCATTTCTCCATCCATATTCTGAATTTTATCATCAAGGCTTATAACCATTTCCTCTAAATTCTTGATTTTCTGTTTGAGTCTCCTGATGGCTACCCCTCCTACCGACCCATGGATGGGAGAGGTTTGGGACAGAGATGGCCTCATTTTTATGTTCTCCCTCTCACAGAATATAGAAAGAAGACGAGAAAGAGGAAAAAAAAGAGAAAAACTTTTAATTAAGCTTCACACCGAATTTTTATATCTCCATATAAGTGCTATTTAGTGACTCAGTTTATCTCTTTTCTGGTAACACACATCTTAACTTAAAAACTTGACCATGGTAATTTAAGGATAAAAAGAAAAAGAAAAAAAAATGCAACAAAACAAAAGTCAAACCTGAAGGAAAAATTCGAACCTGTGTCTGAGGTGGCACCCACCTGTTTCTGCTATATATTCTTCCTAACTGATAAACTCACTTGCTAACCAAGGTATGTTATCACAAGATTAGACTTTACATTTAACTCAATATATATACAAAATAAAAAAAATAGTAAAAGAGAAAGCTAAAAGAAAAGCAAAAAAAAAAATGAAGAAAATAAGACAGCTGTACTACTTGGCAACTTAACTCAGTACTGTTGACAGGTGGATATTTGGTTTTTTTTTTTACTTATTCAATTATTTCGTGTATCAAACTAACTAACAAGTTAATATAAATGGGAAGGATACTGATTTTAACAATATATGGAACCACAGGATCAGGTAAACGGCTTAAGAGCTTTCCCCAGTTTACACAAAAAATTAGGTAGCACTGATAATTCATTATATAATCTTGGAGTACTATATTGATAGGTTCTACTACCAATATTTCGATTAGATCTTGGTTCATGCAGTCTATATTTGTCATTTGCATGTCTCACTGTGATGTTTGTTCCAAGTTCAAAAGGGACTAGATACTCATGTAAGTATTTCGGTTCTCCGGTCTTTAATGTCTTGTAGGTTAGCAAACAGATTTTGTATACAATTCTTGCTTTTATCGGCAGCCAATGCAATTCGATCAGTATCGGTGTAATTCTTTGACGTCTCTCTGTGCCTTTTATTAATCTTGCTGCTCTATTTTGAACGATCTGAAGTTTTTTTAATAAATTGTTGGGCAAACCATAGTAAAGGGAATTGCAATAATCCAATCTAGATATTACTGTATATGGTTATGAACAAGTGTATTTAGGGTATCTTCATTTAAATACTTTTTGATAAATGCAATATTTCTAAGATGATAATTACATGTGTTTACTATATTCAATATCTGATTTTTCATAGTTAAAATATTGTCAATAAAAATGCCCAAGTTTCGCACGACTGGTACCAGATTGATTTTGGATGCTCCAATCTGCATATACTCTAACTGTGCAAAGTTTTCCAAGGTATATTTTGTCCCAAATAACATGCATTCAGTTTTATCAACATTCAGTTTCAATTTATTTTTAACCATACAGTTTTTTATGTCAACCATTATTTCATCAATCTTATTAGTAGTGTTCTGAATGGTTGTTATCGCAAAATAGTATTGAGTATCATCTGCATACAATTTAAATCCAACATTATGTTTTTTCAGAATCCACGATAACTCAATTGTATAGATATTAAATAATGTGGGACCCAAGACACTCCCCTGTGGTACCCCCTTATTTATATCCATTATATTAGATTTTGCGTTCAATATTGTAACTATAGCTTTTCTATTTTGTAAAAAGCTTTCAAACCATTTATATGCATTTTCATCTATGCCAATAGATTTCAAGTCTCTAAGAAGATACTCATGGACAACTGTATCAAATGCAGCACTGAGGTCAAGCATTATCAATATTCCACACTTTTCATTGTCAACTATAGTAATTGTTATGATATAAGTGATCTAATCCTTTATTTATAACAAGGTTATTCCCTTTATCGCACCTCTTTTGTTTTCATTGTACTTATACCCGTTGTTGTTTTTCTAATGTTTATATTGATTGAGCCGACCGGCACCCATCTTGCAACAATAAACTGGAAGCCATGATTTATGCTTCTTATTAGTACAAACCTTAACATTTGGCGACGAGTGAACCGGCCATGGATATGGGAAACCTCTCAAGTTTGGTTATATTACTGGCTTAAATAGATTCGCCTTGCAAGATTTCTGGTAGGTGCCAAATGTTTTGTTTGCCGACGCCGGGATTAGGCTACCATGGTTATGCCTAATTGGATCCTGGATTGATGCTGCATGATTCACCTCGACTAGGCTAGTGTTGGATTTAAGCCTAGGTGCCCTGTATGATGTTGCTGCAGTTTTGGGCGCATGTTTCTTCAAGCCTAGCATACGTTTTTGCTATCCTAGCATATCGAATTGTCGGTTGTTTGGGTGCTACATTAGCCTAAGTGTTTGTGGATACTGGTAATATTACAGAATAGGTCCGCAATGTCGTCGTCGTTGAATCAGATTAGAATTGATTGTTTTAATCCATCGAAAATTTCCTTGGAATTATGGCTAAGACTATTAGAGGCACATTTTAGTCATTTAAATGTCACTGAGGCTGACGAAAAAAAAAATCTCCTGCTTGTGTCATTGGGTACTGATGTTTTTAGTGTTTTAGGCAATCTTTGTGCTCCTGATTTGCCCCACACAAAGTCTTATGCAGACTTGGTTCAGTTATTGAAAGGTCATTTTATTGTTAAGCCTTCTTATCACAGAAGTTTGCTAGCCTTCCAGCAAAGAAAAAAAAGGAAGGATGAGAGTGTAAAAGAATTGTATGTTGATTTAAAGGCTCTAGCAAAGCATTGTAATTTTGGCAACCAATTTGATGGTAGAGTGAGAGATCAGTTATTTATGGCTGTAGGTGCTGAAGTTTATTTTTCAAATTTAGTGGCCCTCAACATAGATCTCCAAGCAATGACCTCTCAGGCTATCTTGGAGAGAATTTTGAACATGGAAAAAGCATTTGTAAGTGAGAAAGATGAGGTTCAGTCACAGGTTCAGGTTGTAAGAAGAAAATATGTAGGTTTATCTTGTCAACATTGTGGTTTCTCTCATGACAGCTTTTATTGTAGATTTAAGCATTTATCATGTAATAATTGTCATAAAAAGGGTCATTTACAGAAGGTTTGTAAAGAAGCCAAAAGAGAGAGTGGTTATAGTACAGCTAAAGGTTCAAATAAACCAAGCAAGAAAGATTTTAATAGTAAACCTAAGTTTAATAGTAGGAAAACTGTAAAGATTGTGGATGAGCAAGATGTATCATTAAGTGATAATGATGATGAGGATGATAAAGTGTTAACTGTCAGAGATAAAATCTATGCTGTTCATGCTGAACAATTTTATTTTTCTGTTAATAAGATGCAAGTTCCTTTTGAGGTTGATAGTGGTGCTACTGTTTCAACTTTGAATAAAGATTGGGTTGAGAAGTTGAATTTGAAAGTTGAACAATGTAAGAAACCCTTACAGGCTTATGATGATTTTAATATAAAGGTTTTGGGAAAAGTGATTGCTCCTGTTGTGTATAATGGATATAATGTATCACAAGTCTTTAATGTTATTGGTTCAAAGAATACAAATTTATGTGGTAAAAATCTAATGAAACAAGTTGGTATTTATTTGGCAGGATTAGATGAAAGTACCAAGGTTCACAATGTTCATAATGTAAGTGTTGAACAACTGTTTGAAGATTATAATGTTGATGTAAGCAAACCTATTTCTAGCATTGTAGCTAAAATTCATTTAAAGAGTGATGCTATTCCAAAGTTTGTAAAAGCACGTACTGTTCCATTTTACCATAAAGAGATGGTTGAAGTGGCCATTGATAAACTTGTAAGTGAAAATATTATAGAATCTGTTTCTCATAGTGAATGGGCTGCGCCTATTGTACCTGTGTTAAAAGAGAATAAGAAAGAAATTCGCGTATGTGCAGATTTTAAGCATTTGAATAAGCAAATACAATGTGATAAATACCCCTTGCCTAAGATTGATGATCTTTTGTGCAGTGTTGGTAAAGGCAAATTTTTTTCTAAAATTGATTTGAAGAATGCATATTTGCAAATACCTGTTGAAGAACAAAGTCAAGAGTTTTTAGTTATTAATACACACAGTGACACACGAAACTGCTCCTCTTAAATTACTACTTGTGTTTTGAGTGACTAAGTGCTTAGTGGAAAACTTTACCATAATTTCCATAAATCTGAAATCCTGCAGAGTATTGTGAGTACAAAACTTTAATTTGTTGTATGACGAGACTGTCCAAAATATTAAAGGAAAAAAATTGGGAACATTTTCGTGAGGAGAGAGAGAAGGTGCCGTCCAGTTCTGCCTTGAAGGAAATTTAGAAGAGTTGCCAGAGGTGAAGCCATCACATCACATTACCTAATTTTTTGTGTAAACTGGGGAAAGCTCTTAAGCCGTTTACCTGATCCTGTGGTTCTATATATTGTTAAAATCAGTATCCTTCCCATTTATATTAACTTGTTAGTTAGTTTGATACACGAAATAATTGAATAATTAAAAAAAAAACAAATATCCACCTGTCAACAGTACTGAGTTAAGTTGCCAAGTAGTACAGCTGTCTTATTTTCTTCATTTTTTTGCTTTTCTTTTAGCTTTCTCTTTTACTATTTTTTTTTTATTTTGTATATATATTGAGTTAAATGTAAAGTCTAATCCTGTGATAACATATCTTGGTAGGCAAGTGAGTTTATCAGTTAGGAAGAATATATAGCAGAAACAGGTGGGTGCCTCCTCAGACACAAATTCGAATTTTCCTTCAGGTTTGACTTTTCTTTTTCTTTTTCTTTTTATCCTTAAATTACCATGGTCAAGTTTTTAAGTTAAGATGTGTGTTACCAGAAAAGAGATAAACTGAGTCACTAAATAGTACTTATATGGAGATATAAAAATTCTGTGTGAAGCTTAATTAAAAGTTTTTATCTTTTTTTTTTCTCCTCTTTCTCGTCTTCTTTCTATATTCTGTGAGAGGGAGAACATAAAAATGACGCCATCTCTGTCCCAAACCTCTCCCATCCATGGGTCGGTAGGAGGGGTAGCCATTAGGGGACTTAAACAGAAAATCAAGAATCTAGAGGCAATGGTTATAAGCCTTGATGATAAAATTCGGAATATGGATGGAGAAATGAAAGAGAATGAAACACTCAGAGAGCAAATAAGATCTTTGGAGGAAGTAAATAAAGCACAAGGGCAGGAGAGAAAGGAACTAGAAAAAAGAATAAAGAAGCTGGAAGGGGAAAAAAGTCAACTAGAATCTAGAATTTCTAAACAAGACGATAAAAACAAACAGCTGAATGACAACCTAAAGGAATTAGATGTTAGTTCACTGCTCTCTTCTGAGAGAGACGAGATTGCTGCTTGGAATGTCCAGATTAAGGAAAACATTGAACTGTTCAGAAAAGAGTTCCAGGAGCTGAATATGGAAAATGATGCCATGAAAACTTCCTTTGCTGATGCACTAAAGGGGAATGTGGCAGTAAAAGAGGCTGTAAAGGTGGTGGCACTGGAAAACATACAAACAGTTGACTATAAAGAGACAGTAATAAAAAAAATGAAAGACGTTGTGATGGAAAGGGCAAACCCACTCATCAGACAGGCGCTTGATAAGGAGAAGACAGTGGTAATCTCAGGCATAAGTGAATCCCAGGAGCCAACATGGCAGGGGAGACTTGAAGAAAATAAAGCTAGGGTTGTAGACCTGATAAGAAAGCTTGGAGTAGTATGTGGTCCTGAGGATATTGTAAACATACACCAACTAGGTAAATATTCGAGGGAAGGAAAACCGAGACCAACAAAAGTAACCTTTGAGAGAGGGGAAACATGTAGGGAAATATTGTTGAGAAAAAAAAGTCTAAAAGACCTTCAAGAATTCAAAGAAGTGTTCATTAGACGATACAGAACACAGGAAGAGATGGGAAAGATGAAAAACTTGTTGCAAGAGGCAAGAAGGTTAAATGATGAAAGAAATGAAGAAGAGAAGAAAAATTTTCGTTACAGAGTTCTTCCAGACAAAGGAGAGATAAAGAAGATAATGACAGAAGATCAGGGGATGGGGCCTCATTAAGATTGTTATACACAAATGCTGATGGATTAGCTGGTAAGGCAGTAGAATTAAAAGATAGGATTCACAACAGTAAGGCAGATATAGTAGCAATTACAGAGACTAAGTTGAGTGAGGACACAAACAGTGTCACAGTTTTTCCTAAGGGCTTCAGAATACTAAGGGTTGAAAGATCTAAGAGGACTGGTGGAGGGATAGCACTGCTCATAAGTGAAAGGATTCAAGTCGAAGAAATAAACTTGGCTATAGAAAGTGAGTTCAAGAAATTTCTTGTTGCTCACATAAATACTGGGTCAAAGAGCATTATAATAACTGTTGTATACAACCCACCAAGGAACCAAAATAGGCTTGAAGTTTATGAGGAAAGTCATATAGGTACTATTGAAGTCATAAACTCAGTTGTTAACATGGCACGGGAAAAAAAATGTAGGATTTTGATTATGGGAGACTTTAATCATAAAGAGATAGATTGGATAAATCTTGACCCACACAGTGGTGAGGACTCATTCGGGGCAAGATTACTAGATTGCGTACAAGGGAATTTCCTACACCAACATGTAATGGAACCAACAAGGGCCAAGGGTGGGGATGAGCCATCACTACTTGATCTAGTGTTCACAGATAATGTGTTGGATATTGAAAATATTGAGTATGAACCACCAATTGGAAAGAGTGACCACTGTGTGTTGTTGATGGAGTATATCGTTGAAGATATTCTTCCTGAGAGTAGAGGCACTGAGGACATGAGGAGGAACTATCGGAAAGGAGATTGCATCAAAATGAATGAGCTTTTTGCAGTTATTGACTGGAGAACCTTATTTTACAACAAATCTACACAAGAAATGTATGACATCTTTTGTGAGAAATATGGGAAAATAGTAGATTGCTGCATACCTGTCACCAAAGTAGGTGTAATTCATGCCAAAGAGAAATGGTTCGATAATGGGTGTAAAAGAGCTAAGGAGTGGAGAGACAAATGCTGGAAAAGGTATAGGAGGAGAAAAAACATAAATGCCTGGCAAACCTACAAAAGAGCAAGAAATGACTACCTAAGTAAAAGGAGAGAGGCAGAGAGAGACTATGAGAGGGACATCACCAGGAAGGCTAAAGAAAATCCCAAGCTTTTCCACAGCTTTATCAGAGGAAAACTGAAGGTAAAAGAACAGGTTTTAAGGCTAAAGAGAGCGGATGGAAGCATCACTGAGACAGATGAAGAGATCTGCAAAGAATTGAACAAGGAATTTCAGTCAGTATTTACAGTAGAAAATACCCCACCCCCTCAGATTGCAGTGATAGAAGCTCAAGGGCCGGTATTAGAGAACATCAACCTTACAGCCACAGAGGTATGCAAAGCGCTGATGGATTTAGATGTTCATAAAGCTACAGGTCCTGATGACATATCCCCTAATGTGCTTAAAAAATGTGCAAACACAATATCAGTGGCACTAAGTATCATATTTAAGGAGTCACTGGAGTCGGGGGAGATTCCAAGATGCTGGAAACAAGCAAATGTGATACCTATCTTCAAAAAGGGAAGGAGGGATACGGCTCTGAACTATAGACCAGTTTCCTTGACCAGCATAGCTTGCAAAGTTATGGAGAAACTACTAAGGAAACATATCTCTCTTCACTTGGAATCCTTCAACTTTTTGTCAGTGAGGCAACATGGCTTCAGAGAAGGTAGATCAACAGTAACAAACTTATTAGAATTTTATGATGAGGTAAGCCAAATCTTACAGGAAAGAGAGGGCTGGGCAGATTGCATATTCCTAGACTTCCAGAAAGCGTTTGACACTGTTCCACATGGGAGACTTATTAGGAAGCTGCAATCAATGGCTAGAATAGGTGGAAATGTTTTGGAATGGATAAAAACTTACTTAGAAGGAAGGGAACAGAGGGTTAGAGTAAGACACTCAGTGTCTGAATGGAGAAGAGTTAGTAGTGGAGTTCCACAGGGTTCAGTTTTAGGGCCACTTTTGTTCCTTGTATATGTAAATGACCTACCAGAGTCTGTAAATTCATTCATGAATATGTTTGCAGATGATGCAAAGATTGTGAAGAAAGTAAAAAACGAGAACAATGGTAGAGAACTTCAGGAGGATCTAAATAATCTGCATGAGTGGTCAGAAAAGTGGCTAATGAAATTCAATACTTCAAAATGTAAGGTAATGAGAATGGGTACAAGTGCAAGAAGGCCCAAGCTTGACTACTCGGTGGCTGGAGTACAACTTCAAGAGACAGAAAATGAGAGAGATCTAGGAGTAAACATACTGGCAGATTTGTCTCCAGAAATACATATAAATGGCATAGTAAGGGCAGCATATGCATTCTTATCAAATGTAAGGGTAGCCTTCAGGCACATGGACAAGGAAATGTTCAGAAATATTTATGTAACCTATGTGAGGCCAAAACTCGAATATGCAGCCCCCTTTTGGAATCCGCACTTGAAAAAGCACATAGCTAAGCTTGGAAAAGTTCAAAGACATGCCACGAAACTGGTGCCAGAAATACGCAATCTCAGTTATGATGAGAGGCTGAGGGAATTAGACTTACCATCACTCGAAGCTAGAAGAGTGAGGGGGGATATGGTGACAGTCTTTAAATTCCTTCATGGTTATGATAGAGTGGATAGGGATCGATATTTTGATATGGCTGGCTCTAGAACTAGAGGTCATAGTTTGAAGCTTCGTAAGAAAACTTCTTTGCAGGATGTAAGGAAATACTTTTTCAGTGTAAGAGTAGTTGATAAATGGAATTCGCTAAGCGAGGAGGTAGTTAATGCTATCTCAATCCATAGTTTTAAGGACAGGTATGATAAGTATCAGTAAGTCTAAAATGGAACCGATGAGGAGACGGGAAGATACGAGCTTTGGGCTCTTTCCCGTAAACACAATTAGGTAATCACAATTAGGTAATCACACACAAAGGAATGTATAAATACAAGAGGTTGCCATCTGGCTTGTCCTCTTCTCCTGGTATTTTTCAAAGATTTATTTCACAGATCTTATGTAATATTGATGGTGTTGCTGCATATATGGATGATATAGTTGTCAGTGGTGAAACTAAAGATGAGCATGATGAGAGACTCAAGAAAGTTTCAAATGTGTTGCAATCTCATAATGTACAGATAAATAAGAGTAAAACAGTTTTAAATATGGAATGTATTGAATATTTAGGTTACTGTATATCAAGTGAAGGAATAAAACCATCCCCAAAGAAGGTTAAAGCAATATTGGATGCTCCTTGTCCTACCTCAGTAGCAGAGGTCCACTCATTTTTAGGGATGATTACATTTTACTGTAGATTTATTAAGAATTTTTCAACTAAATCAGCTCCATTGTATGATTAATTGAAAAAAGGTGCCAAGTTTAAATGGACAAAGATTGAAAAGAATGCATTTAAATGTCTTAAGCAAGATTTTGTAGACTCTAAAGTGTTGGTAAATTTTGATGGGTCATATCCCTTGATTGTAGAAGTTGATGCTTCACCTGTTGGTGTAGGATGTGTGTTATTGCAAATGGTCAATGGAGTAGAAAGACCTATTTATTTTGCAAGTAAGAAATTGAGTAGTGCTGAGATGAAATATTCACAGTTGGATAAAAGAAGGATTGTCTTTGATTTTCGCTGTCAAAAGTTTTAGATATTTTCTTTTGGGTAGAAAATTTATGGCCAGAACGGACCATAAACCACTTTTAGGATTGTTTGGTAAAGATAAGCCAATTCCTCAGAATGCCAATTCTAGGATACAAAGATGGGCTTTGTTACTTTCTCAATATGACTTTGATCTAGTGCATAAACCTGGAAGGGAAAATGTTATTGCCGATGCACTTAGCCGTCTTCCAGTAGAAGATGAAATTCAGTCTGGGATTCCTGCTGAGTATGTAAGATTAGTGGAATTGCTTGATTTTGATGAAATATCTTATAAGGTAATTAGACAATATAATAAGAAAGATAAAGTGATGTCTCAGTTAATTAATTGTCTAAGATTTGGTTGGTCTAAAGAAAATAATTTGTCACTCATGGAATATTGTAATGTTAAAGATGAATTGTCTCTTCATAATGATGTAGTGTTATACAGGAATCGTATTGTAATACCTGTAGAATTGAGGTGTAAGATATTGACTCATTTACATAATGGTCATAATGGAATAAATGCCATGAAAGCAGAGGCTAGGAAATGGGTTTGGTGGCCAAAGATTGACCAAGACCTTGCAGAGATGACATAGAATTGTAATATTTGTTTTAAGAATTATAAACAACCACCAGCTAATACTTTGTCATGGCCTAATACGGGAAAACCATGGTCTTGGGTCCATATGGACTATGCAGGTCCTATTGATGGTAAATATTTTCTAATTGTCATTGATTCTTATAGTAAGTTCTTAGATATACAGTTCTCTAGTTCTGCAATATCTGGTGTCACTATAAATCACCTAAGGAAAGTATTTTCTAATTTTGGCTTGCCAGACATGATAGTGTCAGATAATGCTCCTAATTTTGTATCACAGGAAATGAAGGTGTTTTTGCAAAAGAATGGTATAAAACATGTTTGTCCTGCCCCTTATCATCCAGCCTCTAATGGTCTTGCAGAAAGAGCTGTAAGGACATTTAAGGAGGGCTTAAGAAAATTTAAAGAGGGAGATTATACTACTAGAGTTTGCCGTTTTCTTTATAACTATAGAAGAACTGTACATTCTGCTACAGGAAAAGCTCCTGCAGAGATTATTTTTAATAGAAATTTCAGAGGTACTGTAGATGTAAAGCTGAAAGGAAGTAAAGAATGTAATGATAGTCTTTCAAATGAAGAAAACATGTACAAAGTTGATGATGCTGTGTTTGCACGTAACTATGGTAAAGGTCCACTATGGGTGGAAGGTAGAATTGTAGAAGTATTGGGTTTAAGAAATTATAAAGTGCAAGTACATTGTTCAGGGAATATGATATGGAAAAGACATTCTGATCAATTGATGCATAGATGTTTTGGAGATTTCAATCAGTCTAATACTGAAATGTTGAATAATGATTATGATAATCCTGTTGTAAGTGAAATTGAAGCTGATAATCCTGTTGTAACAAGTGTTCCTAGTGAATTAACAACCAATTCTAATATTATAGAAACAAATGGTGTACTTTCAAGAGATGTTATTAATGTACCTTCAAGAGATGTAAGTAATAGTGCATGTGATGAGTTACCTATACAGACTCCAGTAGTGAGAAGGTCTCAGAGAAATATCAAGCCCCCTGATCGTCCTAATTTCTAAATAGTGTTTTGAACTCCTTATATAGAATTTTCATGTGTGCCTTGTTTTAAGAAGTTGATGATTTATTTTTTATATGTGATGTATTGCAAATTCTAGGGGAAAGGAATGTTATGATATAAGTGATCTAATCCTTTATTTATAATAAGGTTATTCCCTTTATCACAGTCTGGTTCCAGCTCCAGTAGTGATAGGACCTGCATAAGTATCTCTGTCCTCTTTTCCTCCTCTCTCACGAGAGCCAGAAAAAGAAGCAAAGACTGCTTTTGTTTTGCTTTGTTTTGTGTTCCCGATTTTTGTTTTAGTGAAAACAAGTGACTGTGTGTGTGATATACCCCAAATAATTTTGCCTGCCCTTCTCTCTCTTTTA
>JAXCGZ010006947.1:5000-21050 GCA_037179515.1 Halocaridina rubra | reverse complement strand
CTATTCATACCCACTCTACCTCTGTCATATGTCTATCTAATCTACATTTGAACGTGTCTAAGGTATTGGCATTTACTATCCTACTAGGAAGCTTGTTCCATGCATCAGCTACTCTATTACCAAACCAATTTTTACCAATTTCCCTTCTGAACCTAAATTTATCAAGCTTAAATCCATTATTACGAGTTCTGGTTTGATCATGAATTTTTAAAACTTTATTAATATCTCCCTTGTTAATCCCTTTAAACCATTTATACACTTCAATCATATCCCCCCTAACTCTTCGCCTCTCTAGAGAATGTAGATTAAGTTTTTTTAATCTGTCCTCATATGGTAGATTTCTGATATTGTGTATCATCTTGGTCATTCTTCGTTGCACTCTCTCCAAGGATTCAATTTCCATTCTATAATAGGGTGACCAGAATTGCACAGCATAATCTAAATGGGGCCTAACTAATGCAAGATAGAGCTGCAAAATTACTTTTTCCGTCCTATTGCTGACGCTTCTTGAGATAAATCCTAAAATTCTGTTTGCTTTATTTCTGACTGCTGTGCATTGCTCTCTTGGCTTAAGACTACTACTCACAAGAACTCCCAAATCCCTTTCACACTGAGAACTCATGATTTCATGGTTATTTAGCTTGTAACTAGTATTGTCTTTTATAGTACCCATTTTAACTACTTTACATTTTTCAACATTAAATTCCATTTGCCATTTGTCCGACCATTCAGATAATCTATTTAGATCTTCCTGTAAAGCATGAATGTCTTCTTTTCCATTTATAGTTCTACCTATTTTAGTGTCGTCTGCGAATTTACTTAGGTTACTACTGATATCCGAATCCAGATCATTTAGATATACGATGAATAATAGAGGACCCAGTACCGAGCCTTGTGGTACCCCGCTTGTAACCGAGCCCCACTCTGATTTCTCTCCATTTATGCAAACTCTCTGTTTTCTGTCTTTTAACCATTGTTTGATCCATCTGAGCACAGCTCCTCCTATACCATGAGCTTCCAGCTTTTTAACTAATCTTTTGTGAGGAACTCTATCAAGAGCTTTGCTAAAATCTAGATATATTGTATCATATTCTTTGCCACAATCTACTGCCTCGTAAACTTCTGAATAAAAAGACAGTAAGTTTGTAAGGCACGAAAAACCCTTAAGAAACCCGTGTTGTGAAAGTTTCATCAGTCTGTGTAATTCTAGATGTGCCCTTATTTTATTTGCAATTATGGATTCTAGAATCTTACCCACTGTTGACGTTAAACTTACCGGCCTATAATTATTCTTTTTAACTCGTTCTCCTTTTTTAAATATTGGTACCACATCTGCCAATTTCCACTCCATGGGTACCGATCCTAATTTTATTGAATTATTAAATAATGCAGTTAGAGGACAACTAAGCTCTTCCTT
The DNA here is from genome assembly GCA_037179515.1 of Halocaridina rubra. Taxonomy (NCBI): domain Eukaryota; kingdom Metazoa; phylum Arthropoda; class Malacostraca; order Decapoda; family Atyidae; genus Halocaridina; species Halocaridina rubra. The sequence continues at coordinate 19,633 of JAXCGZ010006947.1, read as the reverse complement.
GCATTCCTTTAATATTCTAGCATATATTCCATCAGGTCCCGGAGATTTATGAGCCTTTAATTTATCTATTTCTTTTATTACCTCCTCTCTCGTAATATTTATTGAACTAAGTATATTATCGGGACTGTCTCTGTAAATGGATTCTACTTCCGGAATATTTTCCAAGTTTTCATTTGTAAATACAGATAAGAAATAATCATTTAAACATGTACACATCACTTTATCGTCATCTGTGATATGGCCATTGGCTACTTCAATTGGTCCGACTTTTTCCTTAAATTTTGTTTGATAATGTTGATAAAACCCTTTAGGATTTTCTTTAGCTTCTCCTGCTATTCGAACTTCGTATTTTCTTTTCGACTCTCTAACTATCTTTTTAACTTCCCTGTTTAACTGTATATATTGCTGCCTCACCTGCTCTTCACCTCTTTTTAGTTTCCTGTATATTCCTCTTTTAATACCTATAAGATTCTTTATTCTATTGTTCATCCATTTAGGGTCATTTTTTCTTGATCTGCAATGTTTCATGGGAATATAGTCTCTCTGACTATTCTTAAGAGTCATGACAAAATTGTTATATTCCTCATCCAAATTTATATTAACTGACGGGCTGCTGTTCTTTCCTGTGAGAGAATTTAATGTATTGATCTTATCTTGTGATAATCCTTGGCATGTGGTACCCAAATTTCGGGGTAATCCGCTACCTGCGACCTGACCTGCTGGATTAACTACCCACATCTGTACCCCAGAAATCCCTTCCCATACCTCATTAGATAATTTAGTTTTTAAGCCCTCAAAATCTCCTGCTCTAAAGTTTGGAACAATATTCTTATTTTCCTTTATAGTTTCCTTGAAAATTATGTTAAATCTAATGGAATCATGGTCACTGTTGCCCAATTTGATTGAAGTGTATAAATGGTTTAAAGGGATTAACAAGGGAGATATTAATAAAGCTTTAAAAATTCATGATCAAACCAGAACTCGTAATAATGGATTTAAGCTTGATAAATTTAGGTTCAGAAGGGAAATTGGTAAAAATTTGTTTGGTAATAGAGTAGCTGATGCATGGAACAAGCTTCCTAGTAGGATAGTAAATGCCAATACCTTAGGCACCTTCAAATGTAGATTAGATAGACATATGACAGAGGTAGGGTGGGTATGAATAGGTTAGTGCTTGTTAGAAAAATCATAAAAAGAAAAATAGAATAAATAAGTAGAGTAGAATAGAATAGGTTAGACATGCTGAAAATACAATTAAAAAATGGAGCTGCCTCGTGTGTGCCAGTAGGCATGTTGCAGTGTCCTCTATTCTTATGTTCTTCTTATGTTCTTATGTTATAACAATTTAACCAACATTGTTTCAATATAAATTAGACTAAGATAATAATAATAATAATAATAATAATAATAATAATAATAATAATAATAATAAAAATAAGCGAAAACTAGTGTCTAATACCTAATCACTGGCAATTACATACTAAAAAAAAATTATCTTAATATTCATGAGGCGATAATTCACATGCAATGGCAATTTCGCGAAAATAAAAATATAGTAGAATATCGTTATTAAGATAATATCTTGTCTGGAATTAAGTAAACATATCTTAGTTTCCCCAATAAGTTATTAGACTAAAACATACAAACCTTGGAACTAATAACTTGAAAAAACCGTTAACCCTTAAATATTCCTGTCTACCCTAATGACTTGACCTACCAGGTAATTAAAAAGGATTAAAACATAAAATTAGAATTTGAAATACAGTAAGCCGTATTTATCCTTAAATGGCTAAATATAATGAAATGTATATATCTACATATATATATATATATATATATATATATATATATATATATATATATATATATATATATATATATATATATATATATATATATATATATATATATATATTATATATATATATATATATATTCACTAGTACCCATTAAAAAAGATTACAAAAAAATCTTTAGCAACATAAGAGCCTTTGCTTGGTTTATAATTATTTTTTTCTACTTAAGGGTGACTTTGACTGAGTTTTAAACTTGTGAAGTAGAGAGATCTTGAAAGTAAGCTTTTGTGAGCTTGTGTGTGTTTAGGAAAGAAAAGTTTATATTTTACGTCTCATGTACTTATTTTCGTGTAAAGATATTTCTCTCTATTCCGCAACTCTTCATAGGTATCAAGTTATTTCTATATATTTATAATTATTTATTAATCTATTTATATATCTTAGGATTGTAAAACTCCAGGACTGATGGCTAAATAATTAAAACGTGCAATTTTCTATTTTCAATTGTTTTATTAATGTATGTGAATCAGTGCTAGTTACATAAATACAAGGATATTTTTTACGCACAAGTGAAGTGGATTATATTGTATATGGGAAATTACATCATATTAGGTAAGCGAGACATGTGTCTGTAGTGAGCTTGAGATGCAAATGAGAGAAAGAAATGAAAAAATAACGGAATAAATAAAAGCTAATAATAATCATTTCTCTTATCTATCTATCTATCTATATATATATATATATATATATATATATATATATATATATATATATATATATATATATATCATTATTTATTTTTTTATATTTTTTTTATTTATTTTCATCTAATAGTGTTTATCTTAAGAAAATAATAACTTCGATAATGATACCAAGATAACAAACATAACAATAAAGCTGAAGCAAAAAGAAAAAAAAAATTCCTACCAGAAAAAAACAAAGCTAATCTAGCTGACTGCCATACACATAGTCCAGACTGCTCGCTTGTATACTTCAATCACTGAAATCAATTTGACATCTATTCACATTACTAGATATTACATCCCTTTTTGGTTCTTCATTATCATTCAAGTATGAGTATCGTTTTTTACTATCATTCTTAAATTCCTTTTTTCCTAATTCCACATTATTAAAATTCTAATCACACTAAACTAAAACCTCCTTTCAAGTAAGTAACACGTCTATTATCAATATACATTTCAATCATCATTTGCCAAATATATTCATTCTTTCTGCTGACGTCTGAGACAAAAATTTGTAAAACAAATCAGACAGAGAACAAAAACTGCAGAAGCGAAGCATATTTATTGTAAATATCACATAAACACTAGCCATAATATATGTATACATGTATGTATATAATATATATAACAAAACACATCGAATATTACAATAGAAACATGATATATAATTAATTTAGTTAAGGTCTGTAAATATCATAAGTCATTGGCCCCATACATATTGATTCACAGATGTAGAAACTTAAGATATTACAAAATATTTTCAGAACCATTTAGCAATATATTCGAAGGTTACTAACGCATGATCGAGAGCACTGCCTGGAGCAAAGATGTAAGACAGACCCAAATAGTCAGATAAGAGGATAAATCCCGCCGACGATACAAGTATGGACAAAAGAAAGCTGAACATTGCTACAAGGTGTGAGCCCATGGCGTAGGAAGACTGTAGAAGTAAGTCCATACTCGATCTCTCTAAGTCCTCTTCTGGTTCGTCCTCTTGCAAAGCTGGTGGATTCTGCACAATGAAAAAGACATTGGGTCCAGCGTCCGTGAAGGAGTTAGAACTATTGATGATGTCTTTCATTCTAAATTCTTTCAAGATTTTCAAAACGTTGTTCTGTAGATCCAAAAGACTGGTAGCACTCTCTCTTGATTGTGGTGACGGTAGGCAAATCGTTCTACTGAAAACAGTGATGAGTAGGAATAGGCTCTTGTAGAGGCTGAACATCGTTACTGGAAGGGTTCAACAATATACTTCATGGAAATCCATTGATAAAATGAGGGAGATTCTAATGGAAACGTCATTTATCGCCTCACATTAGCGCCCAATTAATAAGACAATTGCTGTTGGAAAAAGATTTAAAACTGAAATCTAAAAGCTAAAAAGTTAACAAGAGATTAATATATGATCAACACTATAATCTACATCCAAATATCCATTTATCTCAATCTTATTAATCCGTTTATCAGAGCTCATAAGAATAATTGCTATAACAATTTCTACTGAATTCTCTAATGCCTATTAAATTATTTATTTATTTTTTTTAGCTGAAGACTACAAATTATGGTATTTGAGTGCTCAGTAGTAACCACAGTTGCTTACATTATATATCATAAATAGCAATACTAATTATTATATATAAGTTAATAGTAATGACACTCCCCGTGATATGACTTTTCACGAGGTCACTAATGCTAATCACCCCCGGAATTTTGACCCTTACCTTATTTATATCCCGCGCTCTATATTGCTGCTAAAATCGCACCTACGATTTAATGTCACTTATGAAGATCATATGTTGCATTCACCATAGGAAATTTTCTGGAAATAATTATATTACCACTGAAAGTGGTATCTTTGGATTTTTAACGTCGGAGGTAGGACAATAGCCCCGTAGAAGGAGTATTTTTTCAGATAACAGTGCCCAAAGACAATTGCCCATGATCTAACCCAGTTAGTCCCCACTGGGATTCCGCGGAACCCTAGGATTCCGTCGACCATCACCAGGGGTTTCGCGAGAAACCGTAAAATAATTATAAGAACATAAGAATAGAGGACACTGCAACATGCCTACTGGCACACACGAGGCAGCTCCATTTTTGAATTGTATTTTCAGCATGTTTAACCTATTCTATTCTACTCTACTTATTTATTCTATTTTTCTGTTTATGATTTTTCTAATAAGCACTAACCTATTCATACCCACCCTACCTCTGTCATATGTCTATCTAATCTACATTTGAAGGTGTCTAAGGTATTGGCATTTACTATCCTACTAGGAAGCTTGTTCCATGCATCAGCTACTCTATTACCAAACCAATTTTTACCAATTTCCCTTCTGAACCTAAATTTATCAAGCTTAAATCCATTATTACGAGTTCTGGTTTGATCATGAATTTTTAAAACTTTATTAATATCTCCCTTGTTAATCCCTTTAAACCATTTATAAACTTCAATCATATCCCCCCTAACTCTTCGCCTCTCTAGAGAATGTAGATTAAGTTTTTTTAATCTGTCCTCATATGGTAGATTTCTGATATTGTGTATCATCTTGGTCATTCTTCGTTGCACTCTCTCCAAGGATTCAATTTCCATTCTATAATAGGGTGACCAGAATTGCATAGCATAATCTAAATGGGGCCTAACTAATGCAAGATAGAGCTGCAAAATAACTTTTTCCGTCCTATTGCTAACGCTTCTTGAGATAAATCCTAAAATTCTGTTTGCTTTATTTCTGACTGCTGTGCATTGCTCTCTTGGCTTAAGACTACTACTCACAAGAACTCCCAAATCCCTTTCACACTGAGAACTCATGATTTCATGGTTATTTAGCTTATAACTAGTATTGTCTTTTATAGTACCCATTTTAACTACTTTACATTTTTCAACATTAAATTCCATTTGTCCGACCATTCAGATAATCTATTTAGATCTTCCTGTAAAGCATGAATGTCTTCTTTTCCATTTATAGTTCTACCTATTTTAGTGTCGTCTGCGAATTTACTTAGGTTACTACTGATATCCGAATCCAGATCATTTAGATATACGATGAATAATAGGGGACCCAGTACCGAGCCTTGTGGTACCCCGCTAGTAACCGAGCCCCACTCTGATTTCTCTCCATTTATGCAAACCCTCTGTTTTCTGTCTTTTAACCATTGTTTGATCCATCTGAGAACAGCTCCTCCTATACCATGAGCTTCCAGCTTTTTAACTAATCTTTTGTGAGGAACTCTATCAAAAGCTTTGCTAAAATCTAGATATATTGTATCATATTCTTTGCCACAATCTACTGCCTCGTAAACTTCTGAATAAAAAGACAGTAAGTTTGTTAGGCACGAAAAACCCTTAAGAAACCCGTGTTGTGAAAGTTTTATCAGTCTGTGTAATTCTAGATGTGCCCTTATTTTATTTGCAATTATGGATTCTAGAATCTTACCCACTGTTGACGTTAAACTTACCGGCCTATAATTATTCTTTTTAACTCGTTCTCCTTTTTTAAATATTGGTACCACATCTGCCAATTTCCACTCCATGGGTACCGATCCTAATTTTATTGAATTATTAAATAATGCAGTTAGTGGACAACTAAGCTCTTCCTTGCATTCCTTTAATATTCTAGCATATATTCCATCAGGTCCCGGAGATTTATGAGCCTTTAATTTATCTATTTCTTTTATTACCTCCTCTCTCGTAATATTTATTGAACTAAGTATTTTATTGGGACTGTCTCTGTAAATGGATTCTACTTCCGGAATATTTTCCAAGTTTTCATTTGTAAATACAGATAAGAAATAATCATTTAAACATGTACACATCACTTTATCGTCATCTGTGATATGGCCATTGGCTACTTCAATTGGTCCGACTTTTTCCTTAAATTTTGTTTGATAATGTTGATAAAACCCTTTAGGATTTTCTTTAGCTTCTCCTGCTATTCTAACTTCGTATTTTCTTTTCGACTCTCTAACTATCTTTTTAACTTCCCTGTTTAACTGTATATATTGCTGCCTCACATGCTCTTCACCTCTTTTTAGTTTCCTGTATATTCCTCTTTTAATACCTATAAGATTCTTTATTCTATTGTTCATCCATTTAGGGTCATTTTTTCTTGATCTGCAATGTTTCATGGGAATATAGTCTCTCTGACTATTCTTAAGAGTCATGACAAAATTGTTATTTTCCTCATCCAAATTTATACTAACTGACGGACTGCTGTTCTTTCCTGTGAGAGAATTTAATGTATTGATCTTATCTTGTGATAATCCTTGGCATGTGGTACTCAAATTCCGGGGTAATCCGCTACCTGTGACCTGACCTCCTGGATTAACTACCCACATCTGTACCCCAGAAATCCCTTCCCATACCTCATTAGATCATTTAGTTTTTAAGCCCTCAAAATCTCCTGCTCTAAAGTTTGGAACAATATTCTTATTTTCCTTTATAGTTTCCTTGAAAATTATGTTAAATCTAATGGAATCATGGTCACTGTTGCCCAATTTTTCACCAACTTCTAAATTTGTAACCATATTCTCTCTATTACTAAGAACTAAATCTAGTGTATTCACCCCCCGTGTTGCTTCAAGTACATGCTGAGAAAGGAAATTGTCTTCTACTACTTCCAAAAACTCCTTAGAGCTACTATCACCTGTTATGGTTTCCCAGTTAATATGTCTAAAATTAAAATCGCCTACAATGCAAACTCTATTTGACCTGGTCACTTTAGAAATTTCATCGTATATAACTTGCGACTCTATATTTTCTAGATCAGGTGGTCTGTAGACTACTCCTACAACCAGACTTTCTATATTATTTTTAATTTCAACCCATAAGGTTTCTGAATTTAGATTTGTCTTAATTCCAGACTTAATGCAGCTTCTGAGGCTATCTTTAATATACATAATTACCCCTCCCCCTCTTCTATCTGCACTACGATCAGCATTATAAAGTTTATATCCTGTAATTATGTACTCAGCTTTAAGGTGTTTGCTTTCTAAATTAATCCAACTTTCACTAATGCATATTATATCCGGTCTCTCACTACATACTATGGCTCTCAGTTCATTTATCTTGTTACCTAAACTACGGCTATTTGTATAATATACTTTTAAACTTTCTCTAGCTTTACCCTTCTTGTGGCTATTCTTTTTGTTAATATTTGTTCTATGTAACAAATGGTTCTTATCCTTAGACTCCCAGTTATTTGACCCACTATTTACTGAACCCTTACTGACTAATTTCTCTGCACAAGTATTAATCATTTCATTATTTGTGTCTAACAAAACCCCCCTACCTCTCTGTCTATCATACCAGCCAATACCGAGACACCTGAATTAGAAAGATGCACTCCATCCCTTGCATACATATGCTTACGACTAGTGAAGTGATCCCACCCGTCTATAAAACCTATATTATTCTCCCGACAGAAGACTTTCATCCTAGCATTTACTCCTATAGCTCGAGACCACCACTCTGAACTTTGGCTAAGCCTAGGGAGAATACCACACATCACAGGAACTGCACCCCTTTTCCTGATCTTATCCAGGGCTTGTCTATACAACCTAATCAGCTCTTCGCTTCTACCATTCTGCACGTCATTTCCCCCAGCTATCAAACAAACAACATCTTTTTTCTCAATCCAGCTATTTATTGACTCACCCACCTTCTTCATACCTGCTCCAGGGAAAAAATATTTTCCTCTAACTCTATGCCTGAGTTTCCTGTCTACATATCTGCATAGTGAATCCCCTACAATTACCAAAGAACAAGACTTATCCGGAGGATGGGTTACTCCGACCTTGGGAGACTTACCTAGGCTCTTGACCTGAGAGCTTTTCCCACTTCCATTTCTATGATCACTAGTACACCTATCTGACTCTATGGGTCCTGAAGAATTACTGCCGCCACTGTCACCTTCGTCTCTAAGTGAACTAAATGAATTAGCAACTTGTAGTCTAAAAGTATCATTTTTCTTAAGAACCATCGTCGTAAAACCCTTATTCACAACTTTCCAGTCATCTTCTCTATTTAATTGTCCCTTCCTGGTTAACACCTCTACCTTACCTCTCAGATCCCTGTTCTCCTCAGCTAAGGATCTGACCTCCTGCCTGACTGCGGCCAACTCATTTCTTAAATTAAAAATGAGTTTGCTTGCGTCAGACGAGGACAAATCCCCAGCACAGCCACAAACAGCACCAACAACGACACCACCACCATCACCACTACCACTAACACCCCCAGCACAAAGAACACCACCACTCTCCATTGTACTAAGTATGGTCAAGACTAGAGCTACTGGAAGCACGTCCTCACTGGATGAACCCAGGAACTAAACTAAACTATTACAAAATGACATTGATCTTAATTCAAAATTCCTACTCAGGAACACGTCACAAATACTTTCCAGACACCAACATACTCGTACGTGTCAGTCAGTACAATGTATATAGTAATGAGAGCAAATAATATGCATAGAATTTAGAAAAAAAATAGTGTTATTGCCGGTGCGGGATACGCCCTTCATTCCTACTCAGCAAATTTAGTGACACAGAGGTTGGGTAGGAAGGTGACGCAAGGACTTTTCTTAAAAAAAATAACACACACACACACACACATAAACAGTGTCACAGTTTTTCCTAAGGGCTTCAGAATACTAAGGGTCGAAAGATCTGAGAGGACTGGTGGAGGGATAGCACTGCTCATAAGTGAGAGGATTCAAGTTGAAGAAATAAACTTGGCTATAGAAAGTGAGTTCAGGGAATTTCTTGTTGCTCGCATAAATACTGGGTCAGAGAGCATTATAATAACTGTTGTATACAACCCACCAAGGAACCAAAATAGGCTTGAAATTTATGAGGAAAGTCATATAGGTACTATTGAAGTCATAAACTCAGTTGTTAACATGGCACGGGAGAAAAAATGTAGGATTTTGATTATGGGAGACTTTAATCATAAAGAGATAGATTGGATAAATCTTGACCCACACAGTGGTGAGGACTCATTTGGGGCAAGATTCCTAGATTGCGTACAAGGGAATTTCCTACACCAACATGTAATGGAACCAACAAGAGCCAGGGGTGGGGATGAGCCATCACTACTTGATCTAGTGTTCACAGATAATGTGTTGGATATTGAAAATATTGAGTATGAACCACCAATTGGAAAGAGTGACCACTGTGTGTTGTTGATGGAGTATATCATTGAAGACATTCTTCCTGAGAGTAGAGGCACTGAGGACATGAGGAGGAACTATCCGAAAGGAGATTACATAAAAATGAAAGAGCTTTTTGCAGTTATTGACTGGAGAACCTTATTTTACAACAAATCTGTACAAGAAATGTATGACATCTTTTGTGAGAAATATGGGAAGATAGTAGATTGCTGCATACCTGTCACCAAAGTAGGTGTAATTCATGCCAGAGAGAAATGGTTCGATAATGGGTGTAAAAGAGCTAAGGAGTGGAGAGACAAATGCTGGAAAAGGTATAGGAGGAGAAAAAACATAAATGCCTGGCAAACCTACAAAAGAGCAAGAAATGACTACCTAAGTAAAAGGAGAGAGGCAGAGAGAGATTATGAGAGGGACATCACCAGGAAGGCTAAAGAAAATCCCAAGCTTTTCCACAGCTTTATCAGAGGAAAACTAAAGGTAAAAGAACAGGTTTTAAGGCTAAAGAGAGCGGATGGAAGCATCACTGAGACGGACGAAGAGATCTGCAAAGAATTGAACAAGGAGTTTCAGTCAGTATTTACAGTAGAAAATACCCCACCCCCCCAGATTGCAGTGATAGAAGCTCAAGGGCCGGTATTAGAGAACATCAACCTTACAGCCACAGAGGTATGCAAAGCGCTGATGGATTTAGATGTTCATAAAGCTACAGGTCCTGATGACATATCCCCGCATGTGCTTAAAAAATGCGCAAACACAATATCAGTGGCACTAAGTATCATATTTAAGGAGTCACTGGAGTCGGGGGAGATTCCAAGATGCTGGAAACAAGCAAATGTGATACCTATCTTCAAAAAGGGAAGGAGGGATACGGCTCTGAACTATAGACCAGTTTCCTTGACCAGCATAGTTTGCAAACTTATGGAGAAACTACTAAGGAAACATATCTCTCTTCACTTGGAATCCTTCAACTTTTTGTCAGTGAGGCAACATGGCTTCAGAGAAGAAGATCAACAGTAACAAACTTATTAGAATTTTATGATGAGGTAAGCCAAATCTTACAGGAAAGAGAGGGCTGGGCAGATTGCATATTCCTAGACTTCCAGAAAGCGTTTGACACTGTTCCACATGGGAGACTTATTAGGAAGCTGCAATCAATGGCTAGAATAGGTGGAAATGTCTTGGAATGGATAAAAACTTACTTAGAAGGAAGGGAACAGAGGGTTAGAGTAAGACACTCAGTGTCTGAATGGAGAAGAGTTAGTAGTGGAGTTCCACAGGGTTCAGTTTTAGGGCCACTTTTGTTCCTTGTATATGTAAATGACCTACCAGAGTCTGTAAATTCATTCATGAATATGTTTGCAGATGATGCAAAGATTGTGAAGAAAGTAAAAAACGAGAACAATGGTAGAGAACTTCAGGAGGATCTAAATAATCTGCATGAGTGGTCAGAAAAGTGGCTAATTTCAATACCTCAAAATGTAAGGTAATGAGAATGGGTACAAGTGCAAGAAGGCCCAAGCTTGACTACTCGGTGGCTGGAGTACAACTTCAAGAGACAGAAAATGAGAGAGATCTAGGAGTAAACATACTGGCAGATTTGTCTCCAGAAATACATATAAATGGCGTAGTAAGGGCAGCATATGCATTCTTATCAAATGTAAGGGTAGCCTTCAGGCACATGGACAAGGAAATGTTTAGAAATATTTATGTAACCTATGTGAGGCCAAAACTCGAATATGCAGCCCCCTTTTGGAATCCGCACTTGAAAAAGCACATAGCTAAGCTTGAAAAAGTTCAAAGACATGCCACGAAACTGGTGCCAGAAATACGCAATCTCGGTTATGATGAGAGGCTGAGGGAATTAGACTTGCCATCACTCGAAGCTAGAAGAGTAAGGGGGGATATGGTGACAGTCTTTAAATTCCTTCATGGTTATGATAGAGTGGATAGGGATCGATATTTCGATATGGCTGGCTCTAGAACTAGAGGTCATAGTTTGAAGCTTCGTAAGAAAACTTGTTTGCAGGATGTAAGGAAATACTTTTTCAGTGTAAGAGTAGTTGATAATTGGAATTGGCTAAGCGAGGAGGTAGTTAATGCTATCTCAATCCATAGTTTTAAGGACAGGTACGATAAGTATCACTAAGTCTAAAAATGGAACCGATCAGGAGACGGGAAGATACGAGCTTTGGGCTCTTTCCCGTAAACACAATTAGGTAATCACACACACATATATATATATATATATATATATATATATATATATATATATATATATATATATATATATTATATATATATATATATATATATATATATATATATATATATATATATATATATATATATATATATATATATATATATATATATATATATATATATATATATACTAAATAAGCACATTATCATATGTGAAAATATGAATCATTTTTACTCCGACCTAGGCTTGATCCTAGGACTTATAATTACTAAGCCAAGGCGCTACCAACTACACCACAGAAGGTTAAAGGGAAATAAACCTTAATAACCTTCTGTGGTGTAGTTGGTAGCGCATTTGCTTAGTAATTAAGGTTTGCTTCCCTTTAACCTTCTGTAGTGTAGTTGGTAGCGCCTTGCTTAGTAATTATAAGTCCCAGGTTCAAGTCCCGGTCGGGTTAAAAATTATTCATATTAGTATACTATATATATACGGGTTCCTAGGCATATGAAAAATTATTACAAGTGCTCCACCAAGGTGTAAAGGTTGGGAATCACTGACCTAACCCAACTTTACAACCTAACCTAACCACGTAATAAATTATGAACTGTTTACCCTGAAATTTTATCCATTCATTATTCTTTAATTATATAATAGATGTCACATTAAATATCAATAAAAGGCAATTGCCCACTTTTGGATTAAGAGTTAGGGGCTGTCCTGGGGCCAATTGTCTTAATAACAGTTGCTAGTACCACTCTATCGTCAATGAAGATTAGAAATCAGATTCATTGTAGCCACAGACTTAATGCTTCCCATTCACTAATTCAATTTCAATATTTCTTAATCTATTTATATGTGAATATAATAATATAATATTCCATATGCATTTTACCAGCCGATGAAGTTACGAAATGAGCCAAGAAGCATTTGCCATAACCAAGAGAAACCATGTTCCCAACAAAATGCCCAGGTAATATTTACCTGAACTGAACGGTAGTGGCGCTTACCCTCCCCCCCCCCCACACACACATCCTGATTTCACAGTAGCGACTAGATGACCTTTCTCGGACTGATGCCGGTAGGAGACATTTTTCACATTAACTCTAGGCACTGAAAACCATTTCTTGATTGAACTGTCGCAAATGACGGTCATTACTTGCGCTAAAAATACTAAAATATATTTTCATGCTATCATGTCTGCGTAAGAGGGCCAAGATCTTGGAAAGTGAAGAAGAAATCCCTAGCATCAGTATAATGACACATATAAAAACAATAATAATAATAATAATAATAATAATAATAATAATAATAATAATAATAATAATAATAATAATAATAATAATAATAATAATAACGGGAGCTGAAACTTAAAATCAACCGCTGACTGACGCTGAGTTCGCAACAACATCTGTGGAAAAGGTCTTTCCAATTCCAAGTTTTGAACCAAAGTTTAATTGATGTCTTTTGCTTTCAGAGGACCCCCAAATTCCCTCCCCACCGCCACCATACCCCCAGCCAAGCCGCAAAGCCTTTTATAGAAGTAAGATTTTATAACCGACTTACTGGGGCAACTCAAGAAAAAAAAGACAATTTATGCTCATGAAATTATTTAAGTTACATATTTGTATCTATTTATAGATGTATTCATGTAATTATTGATTAATATGCTAATTTCATTTCAATATTTCTTAATCTACTTATATGTGAATATAATAATATAATTTTCCATATACATTTTACCAGGCAATGAAGTTACGAAATGAGCCAAGAAGCACTTGTCATAACCAAGAGAAACCATGTTCCCAAAATGGCAAGGTTATATTTACTTAAAATGAACGGTAGTGGTGCTAACCACCTCACACACACACACACATGTATATATATATATATATATATATATATATATATATATATATATATATATATATATATATATATATATATATATATATATACATATCACAGACACAATCAATGTAGACAGAATGTTTAGGGCGACTTGTAGTGGCAGGGGGGGGGGGGTAATTTTATGTTAAGAACATAAGAACATAAGAATAGAGGACACTGCAACATGCCTACTGGCACACACGAGGCAGCTCCATTTTTTGAATTGTATTTTCAGCATGTCTAACCTATTCTATTCTACTCTACTTATTTATTCTATTTTTCTTTTTATGATTTTTCTAATAAGCACTAACCTATTCATACCCACCCTACCTCTGTCATATGTCTATCTAATCTACATTTGAAGGTGTCTAAGGTATTGAACATAAGAACATAAGAACATAAGAATAGAGGACACTGCAACATGCCTACTGGCACACTCGAGGCAGCTCCATTTTTGAATTGTATTTTCAGCATGTCTAACCTATTCTATTCTACTCTACTTATTTATTCTATTTTTCTTTTTATGATTTTTCCTAATAAGCACTAACCTATTCATACCCACTCTACCTCTGTCATATGTCTATCTAATCTACATTTGAAGGTGTCTAAGGTATTGGCATTTACTATCCTACTAGGAAGCTTGTTCCATGCATCAGCTACTCTATTACCAAACCAATTTTTACCAATTTCCCTTCTGAACCTAAATTTATCAAGCTTAAATCCATTATTACGAGTTCTGGTTTGATCATGAATTTTTAAAACTTTATTAATATCTCCCTTGTTAATCCCTTTAAACCATTTATACACTTCAATCATATCCCCCCTAACTCTTCGC
>JAXCGZ010006946.1:10000-21076 GCA_037179515.1 Halocaridina rubra | reverse complement strand
GCTGTCATGAGGACATCCCTGGATCCAGACGCACCCAGGCTCCCACTTCGAGCAGGAGGTCATAACCTTATCAGGGTGGTGAGTGACATTCTCCGTGGCCTTGACATCGACCTGCCAGTGCAGGAGGCTGTCCCAGATTTACCACCCTGGCGTGTCCCCCTCCCCGCTGTCACATATACACCGACCTCGAAGGATGTCTATCCCCCCTTGCAGAGACAGTTAGCTCTGGAGACTATCGCTGATGTGTCCACGTCTGTCCCTGCAGCACACCACGTCTATGTTGATGGTTCTGTGCAAGCAGATGGGAGGGCGGCATGTGCTGTGTTTTCCCCCACCATGGAGCCGCCTGTGCCGGCTGATTCATGGATTGGCCGTAGACTACCCACCTCGTCGAGCTCCACCTACTGTGAACTGAATGCCATCTTGGATGCCATGACTCTCCTTGTTCGACGACGAGTGAATGGGGTAATAATTTGTGACTCCCAATCGGCCCTACAAGCCCTATCCTCGCCAAGACCTATCTGTGGCCATGCTGTGGGAGATATACTATGTCGCCTTGCGGCCGCTCGGGATGCTTCTCTTGTTGTGTCGTTTGTATGGACTCCATCCCACATTGGGCTGACTGGCAACGACACAGCGGATCGTCTTGCCAAGGCGGCCTGTATGCTGGATGGGCATGCTGTGGATGCTGAGCCCTCCCTCCGATGCCTACATAACATCATCTACTCAGCTGGGTTTGCCATGACGGTCCAGCGCAGGGACACGGAGAGGGCCAACAGTGTATCCATACAGCACCATGATCACTTTCTTCACAGTCGCTACAAGTAACGCAGACGCGGGTTAATGGTGCGGAAAAACAATGTAGTTAGTGCTCGGCTCAGAATGGGGTGTCGGCCTTTATGGCAGGTCTCCCAGACTCTAGATATGCCACAGTACACCTCCTGTAAATTATGCGACCGTCCTAATGCTAACACTCTTGACCACTATTGTCTTCAGTGCCCCACAGTGAGAGATGTTTTACCACGAGGTCAGAACTTAATACAGATCTGCTCATTTTTACTTAATGATGACAACCTTGATGTTATTCTTGCTCGTTATCCTCACTTTGGTGGCCATTAATTATATTGAATTATACATATATTTTCTGTATGTTGCTGTATAATTCTGTTTGTGCATTCTGCGTTTCTCTGAGCTTTACTTTTGCATATAATGTACTCTGTGCTGCCATACTGTGAGTTGTGTGTTAGTATGCAGCAATGTTTTATCAATATGTACACCTCCCTGTAAACCATGTTCAATTCTTGGTTTTGTATCCATTTGAAGCATTATTTGTATGAACTCATGTAATGTCTGACGCCTTGGCGCAATAAATTAATAAAATAATAAAATAATAATCTCTCTCTCTCTCACCCACACACACACACAAACACACACACACACACACGCATGCATGCACGCACGCAGGCACACACACATATAGATAGACAGATAAATAGATAGATATATGGATAGACAGATGGATATAGATAGATAAATAGAAAGAAAGATATAAAATTTTTAATATTACAATGGTCGCACTAGAGACAAAACACGTGGTCTTATCATAACATGAGCAAAAGTCGACAGAGTTCAAGACTGCTTCATGAAGTAATGAAAAAGTATTCAAAATCAAGTTATGTTATGACCGATATATTGTTCCTTTTGGCTACTGGAGGACGTACATGAATCAGTTTATTAAAAAAAAAAAAACTGCCCTCATCAACAAAGGCCCGGGCACGAGAAAATACGAAGACGAAGGAAAAGAAAATGTTAAGGGCAAGGCAGAGATGAGGTAATGTCACACAAAGGAAAACGACAGACAGAAAAAACAGTCAAAGTAAAGAAGACCCAGAGATTTGAAGGACTAGGCTCTGAGATGACGATAGATCTGCTTTTTGAAGGATGAAAGGTCATAAGAACTAGGAAAGACATAAGGAGGAAGAAAGTTCCAGAGTCTGGAGGTAGATGGGAAGAAGCAGTCGCTGCACCGACCAATCCGCGAGCTACAAATCTCGACACAGTACCTGTGAGATGAGGCCGCTTGGCGAGTGTTACACGGCCTCGGCAGTGGAGGAGGGATGCAACTCGCCAACTCATCAGAGCAGCGATGGAAGTAGTAGCGATAGAAAAGCGAAAGGGAAGATACCTTACGGCGAAGAGAGAAAGAATCCAGGTTAGAAGTAAGAGAAGGATCATTAATGAGTCTGACTGCCTTAGATTGAACCCTATCAAGAAGGTAAGTAAAGGAAGAAGCACCCCAGATGTGTGAGCAGTATTCTAAGCAGGGGCGGATAAGACCTTTGTAAATTTTAAGTAACTGCAATGAGGAAAAGTAATAACGAAAACGAAACAAAACCCCCAATTTTTTGGATGAAGATTTAGAAATTTGGATTATGTGATTCCTCCAAGACAAGTTAGAGGCTATATGGATTCCTAATATATTGATAGAGTTAAGAGGGTAAATTTCATTAGTTTCGAAGACAATAGGATTATCAGGAGGAGAAGAAGATAAAGAGATAGCCAGAAACTGTGTCTTGGAGGCATTGAATTTAACTAAATTTTGAGTGCCCCATTCAGATACTCTCTGCAAATCGGAGTTAAGAGTAGAAGAAAGAGTGATACGAGATTGATTACGAGTAACAGATGAAGGTTGTGAAGAAAAGGCAGAGGAAAAGTGAAGGGTAGAATCATCGGCAAAGGCATGAAGAAGAGAGGAAGATGGGGATTGTAGAAGATCATTGATGAAGAGAAGGAAGAGAGTAGGTGAAAGAACAGAGCCCTGTGGAACACCACTGGACACAGAGAAAGGGCTAGATGTCGCGCCATCAACAAGTACAGATATAGAACGGTCAGTAAGAAAACTGGAAATCAGAGAACAGAAAGAAGGGGTAAAGCCGTAGGCAGGGAGTTTGGCCAACAGAGCCTTGTGCCAGACTCTGTCAAAAGCCTTAGAGATATCAAGGGCGACGACAAAGGATTCCCCATAGTTCCTTAGAGAAGATGACCATACATGAGTAAGATAGGACAGGAGATCACCAGTGGATCTTGCCTTGCGGAAGCTGTACTGGTGATCGGAGATAAGTGAGTTAGATTCAAGGCGTTTCAAGAAGTGAGCATTGAGCAAAGTTTCGAAAACTTTAGCAATAGAGGAGGTTAGAGCAATAGGTCGGTAGTTAGAAGGAATAGAGCGGTCACCCTTCTTAGGAACAGGTTGAACTAGAGCATGCTTCCAAGATGAAGGATAGATACTGGTTGACAGAATGAGGCGAAAAAGACGGAAAAGCACGGGAGCCAGTTCATCTGCAAACTCCTTAAGGAATCTTGCAGGGATACCATAGGGATCAGATGCCTTGTTTGTCTTTAGTGAGCAAAGAACCTTATGAACTTTGCGTGAAGAAAGGATAAGGGAGGGCATAGGGTTAGAGAGGGGAAAAGACTGAGAAACAGGTGCGCTGGAATCGTTGATAGAAGAGTTGGCAGAAAAATGAGAGCCAAAGAGAGTGACTTTGTCAGTGGGAGAGCAAGCTATAGAACCATCAGAACGAATGAGAGGGGGAAAGCTTGAGTTACAGAAGTTTTTGGAGAGGTTTTTGGCTAAGGACCAGAAGCATTTGTCAGTGGGAGAGGAGTTAAGGTCATCAACTTTCCTTCTTATAAAGGAAGCCTTAGAAATTCGAATCTGAGCTGTACAGCGATTCCTAGCTATAATAAAAGCAGAGCGAGTTAAATCGGAAGGAGAGGCTTGGTAAGATCGGTGAGCCTGATTCCTAGTCTGGATAGCCATGGAGCAGGCACGGTCAAACCAAGGTTTAGGGGGAGAGAAAGATTTTGTAGGAGAGGGGATGTACGCCTCCATTCCCGCGGTCGTGATCTCGGCAACTTTTACAGTTACCCGATCAGGGTTGCGGGACCGAAAGCAGTAGTCATCCCATGGAAAGTCAAAGAGAAAGTTACGCAAATTTTCATATTGAGTTTGCTCGAAGTGCCAAAGGCGGCGTTGAGTAGGAGGGATTGGTGGTGGGGGAGCGAAAATGGAAGAGACAGAGATCATGGAGTGGTCAGATTTACCAAGAGGAGAAAGCACGGAATAAGAGTAGTTTGAAGGGTTAGAAGTAAAAAAAAGGTCAAGAATATTAGCAGCATGTTCGTGACGATCAGGAACACGAGTAGGATGTTTGATAATTTGCTCCAGATCATGAGTAATAGAGAAAGCAAGAGCCTCGCTTCCTCCCACATCAGTGTGAGAAGAATGAAGCCACTCACTGTGGTGTACATTGAAGTCTCCACTGTAGAGAACTTCGGCATGTGGGTGAGAAGATAGCAAGGACTCATGGACGAGGAGAGATATTCAAAGAAAGATAGAAACTCAGTGGAGTTTGGAGAACAGTAGCAGAAGCAAAGGATGATAGTGGTAGTGGAGAGATAGAATTTTAGCCAGAGAACATCAAAGTCAGGAGATTCAAGATCCATGAGCCTCACAGTAGGAGTGTTAATGTTGCAGTAAGCACAGACCCCACCTTTGGAACGAAAACGAGTATACAGATTATAGTGGGAGATTTGGAAAGGGTCAGTGGAAGCATGTATAGACAACTGGGTTTCAGATAGGAGGAGGAGGTTAGGGAGGAAAGTGCCCAGGTGCTGTTCCACAGACGAAAGATTAGAGTTCAGCCCACGAATGTTTGAATAGTGAAGAGTGAAAGAAGCAGATCTATTAGGAGGTGCAAGGTTAAGAGCAGAACCATTACTATCACCAGGCGTGTCTGCCCTCAAGCCAATGGAGGAGTCAACACGATCCCCGGAGATTCTTCGCACCCCACTATGCCGGGTACTGGGGGCCATTAGTTGTGAACCTTCCATAAATAATGACAAAATGTGAGGAAAAGGAAAGTAAAAGAGACAGATGTACAGAATGTTGTGACTTGTCAAATGTAATGGAATAGCAAGAGATGTGTAATGAATATGCCAGAATATTCAGTGTAGATGTAGGCATGAGGAAAGAACCGTCCTGAAGGAAGATTCAACCTGGAACTGTCTGGACCAGTCCTAGTTGCATCCTAATACCTTCAGTCGTAGTCTTTCAACGGGCGGCTGGTGCCATGGCCAACCTACTTCCTTAAAATCTATTTTAACTTTATCACAATGAAGGTCGATATTAGAACTTATTATTGTATATGATAACCACTGCTTATTGAATATCTTAAAAGCAATGAAGAACTATCCCAGAACTGAGACATAATGCGAGATCTCTCTATCTGGAAATTAAACGAGTGAAAAATGCCTCACCTTATCCTTTCTCACGAATGTTTGCCTGAGTTTATCCTTCATTTGGTAGAAACTCTTCGGATAAACTTGCAAAGCCTGTCGAGCAACCTTGCCTCGTTTTTGCTTGGCATATCTCGAATTTCTAACGACATGAGCTGTTCCTGGAGGGGGCGAGGTAGGGATAGATGAGAGTGAATGCAACGAACCATTTAGAGATACAACTGAAGTTCGGACTCTCCAGCTGTCGCGTCTACCCTGAGGAGCTCCAGGGGTGCCTCCTATTTGGCGTTTCTTTTCTGGAGCAGACTTAACGGCAGAGGGGGTCTTGACGTGGCGTAGCCAATTGGTAGGATCATCTGCTTCGCTGGTTACAGTTTCCAGAAGATTGTCATCACCTGATATATCCTCTTCTTTTATTTCTTCTTTATCATTATTTTCTTTCTTTCCACCATCTACTTCGTCATCATGTTCAGTTTCCATACCTCTTTCTTTCTCTGTCATCTCCTCATCAAAGTTTTGGTTCATATACAAGGTCTGGGCTTTGTCGAGAAATCTAACACCCTTCCAGTAAGACTCTTCTGGTTTCGTCTTAAACAATGGGTCTCGAGCATTCGTGGTATCATCTAAGTGATCCAAAGTCTCCTCTTTTCCATAGAATTTATGGAGAAGGCGGACACCCTTCCAAGCGGCCGATGAATCTTCGAGGCTTTCCACTGAATTCTTCTCCGGTATGGTACGCGATCCATACAAGTTCTTTACTCTGCTCATCAAATTTCCCTTTTTGGATGTCTCTTCATCACTTGACTTTTCTGCAGCTCTGGCCTGTGACACCCTCGAGCCTTTATTCGAGATGTCATATTTGTTGTTGCTACTCTGACTCCATTTCAATTTTCCAAAGAGTCGATCTTTTAAGCTCTCTTTGGAGTCCGATGCACCCACCAAGGAAGGAAAATAAGTGTTTTTTTCCACATCGTCAAAGTCTGACAAACTGCTAGATTTCACATTGATATCGGCCTCGGGTAAGGGGGAGTTATTTCCACTCCTTGAATGCAAATCTCCACTTAACTCATGAGTGTTTCCACGGGAAAAAGTTTTTGTTTTCGGTTTCCTCCGGAAAGAATTTCGAATTTTCTGAAAGTCTAGAGAACGGGATATCTGTATACCCGTGGTCTTCTCTGGACTGCCCAAATTCATTTTATTTGTATTATATCCAACGATCACAAATAAACATTAACCTCCAAAATATCTCTCATTTTCTCTTTGTTAATTAACTTCACTTTTACCTTTTATATACCTACAAAGACTCCCTGAACGTAAATATAGTTTTGAAAAATAATTATGACTTTATCCACAAACTAGTTAAATGCTAATAAATTTATTTGACCATAACAACGTACATTCATTCCACAATATTCACCTATTCTAGGAGAACGAAAAATATATAAATATTCCAAAAAGGTTTACTATTTTTCTTTATAAAATATGAATGCCAGCCCTCAGTGAAACAGTAAAATGACCATTAAATTTCAAATCCATTTTTTTTTTCTCAAGGATTAAACACACCGAAAAATAGAAGAAATAACATCAGTCTGAACAAGAAATAAGACAAACACTGATCCAAAGTTGTTAAATATAATTCAACTGTGTTCCTAAACTTCCATAAATGGAGACTACAAACAAAAATTATTAAAATAAGAACAGTGATATTATACTTGTAAACTCTCAGAGTAAAGTGTTCACTGTGACATATCTCAGCCCCAACTACCCATAGGGGCTGTTCACCGTGAAGCCCTAATAACTTACGTGAGTCAACACATAATCTTATTAACTTCGAGGTAACATTTTCTCTGGCTAACTTAGGAGAAATCCCCCTGAAGTAGGGGGGTAAGAATACTACCCCCGTGTTCCCCTGTGTTACGTAAATGTCGACTAAATGGGACTGAAGGAGGGACTAGGAATCCCCTCCTCTGTATTTACTTCCCACAAAGAGTCAAAGTATTATCTTTGACTCACTCACCACCCCCCTTATAAGGGGGAATATGGCTTTGGCATATGGACTTGGAACTTAGGCGAAAACACACAAAAACATAAAATATCAAAAACTTAGTATACCATTGTGTCTGAAGTGCGAGATAGATATATGTCATTATAAAATTAACTTGTGCTTTACACAGCAGTAAATTTTTTTTTCAATGATTGTGACACCAGGACGAGCCAAAAATAATAAAATAAAACAGCCCTCATCGGGCCTGGGCACGAAGAATACATAAAGTAACAAGAAACACAGATGGAGGGTGTAATGACTTGTCAGATGTGAAGGGATAATGAAAGATGTGTGATGAATATCCAAGAATATGCAGTGTAACTGTAGGCATAGAAAAAGAACCGTAACTGAAGGAAGACTTAACACTGAATTGTTCTGGACAGACCTATTTAAGTTCAAAAAACCTTCAGCTGTAGTATCGCAACGGGTGGCTGCTGCCATGAGCCAGCCTACTATTTAAGTTCATTAATCTATTTACTAGTTTTAATTATGACCAACAACAATGACTTAACATTGAATTATTCTGGACAGACCTATTTAAGTTCAAAAAAATCTTCAGCTGTTGGATCGCAACGGGTGGCTGCTGCCATGAGCCAACCTACTACTTAACTTCATTAATCTATTTATTAGTTTTAATTATGACCAACAACAATGACTTAACATTGAATTGTTCTGGACAGACCTATTTCAGTTCAAAAAAATCTTCAGCTGTTGTATCGCAACGGGTGGCTGCTGCCATGAGCCAACCTAATACTTAACATCATTAATCTATTTACCAGTTTTAATTATGACCAACAACAATGACTTAACATTGAATAGTTCTGGACAGACCTATTTAAGTTCAAAAAAACCTTCAGCTGTAGCATCGTAACGGGTGGCTGAAGCCATGAGCCAACCTAATACTTAACTTCATTAATCTATTTACTAGTTTTAATTATGACCAACAACAATGACTTAACATTGAATTGTTCTGGACAGAGCTATTTAAGTTCAAAAAAACCTTCAGCTGTAGCATCGCAACGGGTGGCTGATGCCATGAGCCAACCTAATACTTAACATCATTAATCTATTTACCAGTTTTAATTATGACCAACAACAATGACTTAACATTGAATAGTTCTGGACAGACCTATTTAAGTTCAAAAACAACCTTCAGCTGTAGCATCGCAACGGGTGGCTGCTGCCATGAGCCAACCTACTACTTAACTTCATTAATCTATTTACTAGTTTTAATTATGACCAACAACAATGACTTAACATTGAATTGTTCTGGACAGACCTATTTAAGTTCAAAAACAACCTTCAGCTGTAGCATCGCAACGGGTGGCTGCTGCCATGAGCCAACCTAATACTTAACATCATTAATCTATTTACTAGTTTTAATTATGACCAACAACAATGACTTAACATTGAATTGTTCTGGACAGACCTATTTAAGTTCAAAAAAATCTTCAGCTGTAGCATCGCAACGGGTGGCTGCTGCCATGAGCCAACCTAATACTTAACATCATTAATCTATTTACTAGTTTTAATTATGACCAACAACAATGACTTAACATTGAATTGTTCTGGACAGAGCTATTTAAGTTCAAAAAAACCTTCAGCTGTAGCATCGTAACGGGTGGCTGAAGCCATGAGCCAACCTACTACTTAACATCATTAATCTATTTACTAGTTTTAATTATGACCAACAACAATGACTTAACATTGAATTGTTCTGGACAGAGCTATTTAAGTTCAAAAAAACCTTCAGCTGTAGCATCGTAACGGGTGGCTGAAGCCATGAGCCAACCTACTACTTAACATCATTAATCTATTTACTAGTTTTAATTATGACCAACAACAATGATTTTTATTTGCAAAAGAACAATTCTCAAGAGCCACAGAATAAAACTAGAAATAAGGTTAAAAAAAAAATCTGGAAATATTCCCCATTGACGAATTACTACAAAAACCATTAACAATTTGAATCTACACAAATATATAGAAAATATCAAGACAGAAATTAAAAAATAAAAACCTGGAAACCAAACACAGCACTGACAAATCCCCTCTGATGCTTCTCACTAGCTGGAGGGAAGACTTACATGTGCTGAGCAGCGCTGTTGAGGGTCAGCAAACACGAGATACGACACCGATGAACAAAAACAAACAAACAAACTTTATTTCCATTTCAATACAATGGGTATTCGTCAGCCAGGGCCAGCCCCAACCCCCCACTGTAGTGTCCAACCACAGCAGTAACCTGCCAGTAAACAGCTTAAACTCTCGGTCTTGGACGGGAAGCGCTCTTTCGACATCGTGAATGCGAAGCCAGCGCCTTACCACTGTACTAGCCACTGACGAGGAATAGGTATAATGCTGGATACAAAATATGAATCAAGTAAAGAATATTACTCCCAGTATATTGAATAACCATGAATATTGTTAGGTTGGGTTAGGTTAGCTCAAGTCAGGCATTAACCTAACCTGTTTTAACCTGACCTGACCTAATACTTTACAGGGTTATTTGATGTACTAGGAGTCGTTATCTTTACTTGATCAAAATTCATATATATATATATATATATATATATATATATATATATATATATATATATATATATATATATATATATATATATACACACAAACAGCTGAATGACAACCTAAAGGAATTAGATGTTAGTTCACTACTCTCTTCTGAGAGAGACGAGATTGCTGCTTGGAATGTTCAGATTAAGGAAAACATTGAGCAGTTCAGAAAAGAGTTCCAGGAGCCGAATATGGAAAATGATGCCATGAAAACTTCCTTTGCTGATGCACTAAAGGGGAATGTGGCAGTAAAAGAGGCTGTAAAGGTGGTGGCACTGGAAAACATACAAACAGTTGACTATAAAGAGACAGTAATCGAAAATATTAAAGACGTTGTGATGGAAAGGGCAAACCCACTCATCAGACAGGCACTTGATAAGGAGAAGACAGTGGTAATCTCAGGCATAAGCGAGTCCCAGGAACCAACATGGCAGGGGAGACTTGAAGAAAATAAAGCTAGGGTTGTAGACCTGATAAGAAAGCTTGGAGTACTATGTGGTCCCGAGGATATTGTAAACATACACCAACTAGGTAAATATTCGAGGGAAGGAAAGCCGAGACCAACAAAAGTAACCTTTGAGAGAGGGGAAACATGTAGGGAAATATTGTTGAGAAAAAAAAGTCTAAAAGACCTTCAAGAATGCAAAGAAGTGTTCATTAGACGATACAGAACACAGGAAGAGATGGGAAAGATCAAAAACTTGTTGCAAGAGGCAAGAAGGTTAAATGATGAAAGAAATGAAGAGAAGAAAAATTTTCATTACAGAGTTCTTCAAGACAAAGGGGAGATAAAAAAGATAATGACAGAAGATCAGGGGATGGGGCCTCATTAAGATTGTTATACACAAATGCTGATGGATTAGCTGGTAAGGCAGTAGAATTAAAAGATAGGATTCACAACAGTAAGGCAGATATAGTAGCAATTACAGAGACTAAGTTGAGTGAGGACATAAACAGTGTCACAGTTTTTCCTAAGGGTTTCAGAATACTAAGGGTTGAAAGATCTGAGAGGACTGGTGGAGGGATAGCACTGCTCATAAGTGAAAGGATTCAAGTCGAAGAAATAAACTTGGCTATAGAAAGTGAGTTCAAGGAATTTCTTGTTGCTCGCATAAATACTGGGTCAGAGAGCATTATAATAACTGTTGTATACAACC
>JAXCGZ010006946.1:0-2500 GCA_037179515.1 Halocaridina rubra | reverse complement strand
TGTGTGTGTGTGTGCATCTATATATATATCTACTTATCTATCTATATATCTATCTATCTATCTATCTATATATATTATATATATTATATAATATATATATATATATATATATATATATATATATATATATATATATATAAATAAATTATAATATATATATATATATATATATATAAATATATAAATATATATATATATATATATATATATATATATATATATATATATATATATATATATATATATATATATATATATATATGAAACTCGCAAAGTAGCTGCATAAATATAAAATCCCTCTTAAGTGATGAAAAAATCTATTATATATTATGCAATTCCTGCTCAAAACAAAATGCATTAAATAAATCATGGAACTATATATATATATATATATATATATATATATGTATATATATATATATATATATATATATATATATATATATATATATATATATATATATATATATATATATAAAGGGCAAAAAGAAAACGTCCGATGTTACACTTTAAGTATTATTTTTTTATTTATTTTATTTTGTAATGCATTAAGACTTTTTATAATAAAGATAAATGAGACTTTTGAGTTCTCATCTCGCTGTTATTTATTGGACAAAGACTTTGTTTAGAGAAGTATATTTTGGTCATACGATCCAAGATGATTTTTGAGGTCCTCGCAAAAGTATCATTTTCCCCTTTTAAGGCAAATGAACTTATATTTTATTTTCCGTAGACTTTATTTTTTTACGAGTTTGACACCGGAAGGTGCGGGAAGCCTGCCCTCATCAGGCCAGGGCATCAAGAAAACATGAAGGCGAAGAAAAAGTAGAAGTTTAAGGACAAGGTAGAACAAAGGGAATGATACACAATACGAGATGGACGTGTACTACTTCAATCTACTTCTAATAGTATTTATTTATTTATTTATTTAGCATAATTGCAATCATCCCCAATTATTCCATAAATACCCACGTGAGAGCAAAGTTGAACATTCAACGTTTACCTAACTCTCATTACAGGTTTTACTCCGAATGTTTGGCATATAAATGAAAAGAGTTAAAAAAATCGCTCTCTTTACGAGCTGTAATTTTTTCGCGCTGCACTGAAGCTGTGTTCACATGAATTCTGTAATAACTATTATGCTACACGTAATAAGGGGAAACTCTGCAGTAATAATAGTGTCTAAAAATGGCTCATGAGGGTATATATATATATATATATATATATATATATATATATATATATATATATATATATATATATATATATATATTTTATTATTTATATTTTTTTTTTTTTTTTTTCCACGAAATACGTTGATAGTTTTTTATTAATTTATTTCCCTTCCTCTTTCCATTTTCTTTAAATTTTATATTCCTTTCATTAAATCCTTCTGGGCTTGCTTTCGTAACAGAATGAGTTTCCTCAGCAATGTTTAATATCATTTGTCCACTGGAATACCATGAAATCTTTTCAATTATTTCCTTTTATTTTCATTTTGTTTACTCCATTTTTCTCTCATCTTTCTTTGTCGATTTCTATTCATAGCAGAATCAGCTTGCCTCTGCTCAGCTTAATATCATTTGTCCAAGGAATACCACAAGATAATAGCGTCAGAGCAACATTTGTAAGAGGTCAAACAGACCTTCTTCTTCCCCTTTTGGTTCTTGGGCTTTACTTTCATACTTCAGTGACACAACTTGGTCATCAGCAATACTAATTCCAGGTCATTCGTCTAGAAAGCTGCGTTTTATGTCCTTCCCTTGCTGAGTCCCTCAAATAAGACCCTTAACGACCTCATCTGCGGTTGTGATGGCCCGTAAACGGCTCGTTAAAGGATGAAAATAACACATGACTGGCCTTCATTGTGTTCTACAGTAGGACTTGGATCTGCCCTCATGTCGTGTACGTCTACTATGTCCATCATTTCTTCTTCTTCTTCTTCTTCTTCTTCTTCTTCTTCTTCTTCTTCTTCTTCTTCTTCTTCTTTTTACCTGCTCGTCAACGAATTCATCCCTTTGTGAAGAGCCTTCTTGACCGTCTGGAGCCCCGCTTTGCACCTGTCAAGTGGCTTGCCAACAATGCTGCAGGTGTCTCCATCCCAGTGGCGAGGACCCTCTACATCCTACTACTTCGGTCAGTGGTTGACTATCTGTCTCCTGCCTTGTGTCAACTTCCTAAACCAGCTCTCGAGCCACTTGAAAAGTTCCAGAATCGAGTCATGAGATTTACCTTGGGATGTTCTCTCTCTACCCGTATTGTGAGTATGCAGTTGGAGCTCAACTTACCCCCTCTTGTGGAGAGGATTTATGCCAATGTGTCCTATTTTACTGTTAAGTGTCTTCACTACCCCTTTCTTGCTCCGTACTTCTCTGCTGTCATGAGGACGTCCCTTGATCCAGACGCACCCAGGCTCCCACTTCGAGCAGGAGGTCATAACCTTATCAGGGTGGTGAGTGACATTCTCCGTGGCCTTGACATCGACCTGCCAGTGCAGGCG
>JAXCGZ010006945.1:12500-20000 GCA_037179515.1 Halocaridina rubra | reverse complement strand
TACTTATTCCGAATAATTATTTTGGAGTTGTGTATGGAAGGGATGAGAGAGAGAGAGAGAGGAGAGAGAGAGAGAGAGTGAGAGAGAGGAGAAGGAGAGAGAGAGTAGAGAGAGAGGAGAGAGAGAGAAGAGAGAGAGAGAGAGAGAGAGAGAGAGACGAGTGAGAGAGAGAGAGAGAGAGAGGAAATTAGGAACAGGAGGAGAATACTGTAAAAAATGTTTTCTCATTTTCCTTTGCCGAGAGATAAAATTTGGAGGAAAAAGAGTAGAGGAAAAAGGAAGAGATAGATCTAGGAGGAAAGAAGACAAATGTACAAGAAGAAAAGAAAGTTGAAAAGGGAAACTGTTAGTGAATAAATTAGTAAGTCTCTCTCTCTCTCTCTCTCTCTCTCTCTCTCTCTCTCTCTCTCTCTCTCTCTCTCTCTCTCTCTCTCTCTCTCTCTCTCTCTCTCTCTCTCTCTCTCTCTCTCTCTCTCTCTCTCTCCCTCTCTACTCATACTTCTTCTTCTTCTTCTTCTTCCTCCTCCTCCTCCTCATCCTCCTCCTCCTCCTCCTGCTCCTCCTCCTTTTGATGGCTGGAATTCAAGGCGGATAGAATAAGAAGTCATGGGAGCGGAGAGGTTGGGAGAAAAGGTAGAAGGCAAAGCTAGAAGAAGAGGTAAAACTGAAAATTAGTTTTTGCTTCTCTTTTGAAGAGGAAAATATTGGAGAGGAAGAGACAGAATGAGGAAGACGTTCAGGAAGAGGACGAATGGGAGGGAATAATATTAAGAATATGAATAGAAGATGAAAAGGGAGGGGGAGGAGGAAGAGAATGTAGATTAGAACATATCTCCTCTAATGAGGAGAAATGAGTTTGGAAAGAAGACACAGAAGGAAGAAAAACTTGGGGAAGTGCGGATATTATTAGACTAGACGAATATGATGAGGAACCAGAGAATAATTGTAAACGAGTCCTCTCTCCCTCTGACGAGAATGCAATGTGGAGAAGCGACAGAGAAAATCTGAGCTATAAGATGAAGAGTTTTGTAGAGAGATTAGCTGGAAGAGATTAATTGTAAAATAGTCTTAACTTTTTCTTATATGAGACGATCTTGGAAGATGAATAAAAGTATAAAGAAAAAACTGAGAGAGAGGAAGAGTTTAGAGAGAAAAGAAAAAGAAGAAAATGTGTGAATGAAAAATGACCCTTTCTCGTCCTCTAACGAGAAATGCATTTTGGAAGAGGAGACACAGGATGGGATCTGAAGGAAAGAAAAGAGAATAATTATTTCACTCTTTCTGAATAGAGAGAATCTTGAAGGGAGAAAGGAAGGATGTGTTTGAAGCGGAAAAGTTGGTGAAGAGAAAAATAAAGAGACTTGAGAGTAAGTAGGAAGAGATTAAACTTGAAGTAGTTCTCACTCTTGCTTGTACACAGACCTCTTAATAATGGTTGAAAATGAGGAGAGTTGAAAGAAAGAAAGAAGAAAAGGATAACTGTAAAGATGAAGAAATATATAGGGTTGAGGAAGAGGTTAATTTCGAAAGGAGAAGGAATGGGTGTTTAGAACACCTCAAAAGTGGATAAGGAAGAATAGTTATTAAGAGAAGAAGGAAGAAGAAACTAATAGTAAGGGACTGACATGGAAATTGTTTTTTCAACATTCAGCCATATCCATAAAGTATATAGACAATTGAAGAAGCCAGATCAAAGAAGGATATTGAAGCGAGAATTGTGGAGATTTGTAGCTCGCGGATTGGTCGGTGCAGCGACTGCTCCTTTACCTCTCTACTTCCAGACTCTGGAACTCTCTTCCTCCTTCTGTCTTTCCAAATTCTTATGACCTATCCTCCGTCAAAACGCGGATCTATCGTCATCTCAGGGCCTAATGCCCCGTGTTTCTAAGTCCTCAGTACTTTGACTGTTTTTCCAGTCTGTCCTTTTCCTTTGTGTATCATTACCTCATCTCTGCCTTGTCCATAAGCTTTTTCTTTTTCTTTGTCTTAATGTTTTCTTGTACCCGAGCCTTTATTGATGAAGGCAGTTTTTTGCCTGTCCCGGTGTCACACTCATAAAAAAAGTAATTGTGAAATAAGATCAGTTAGAAAGGAGAAAGGAAGGATAGGAAAAGAATAATGGAGACATAGTTTGTGAAATATTCTCTACCCCTTGAGAACCATTAGGCGAATATATAGTGGCGGGACAGATGGTGTTCGGAAAGAAGACAGAAGAGGAGATGGAAGAGTAGTAAGAATAAGTGTAAACGGAAGAAAGACGTCTCACTGTTCTTCTAATAGGGATCTTTCTCAACACTGGACCAAAAAGAGAAGAAAGAAGAAGAGCAGATTTTTTTTTTTCGGAAGAGATGTAGGTAGAGACTACTACTCTCTGCTCTCTTCTTATATGGTCATCTCCCAGTTATCCTTTACGAAAAGGAAAGTATTTGGGAAGAAGAGGTAGATTAAGAAGTGGCGGAAGAAATTTGCACACTCTTCAGTACAGCGATTGCTGAGTAGAACAGGATGAAAAGAAGCAGGAGGAAGACGCTTAGACGTATTGATGAAAAGAAAGAAGAGGGGAAAGGTTAATACGAAGAGACTCATTGAGAAGAAAGGAAAGCTTAATAGACCGTTTGAAAAATATTTTGCACATCCTCCTTCTTAGAACTTCTTATTTAAGGTTGAAGAAGAGATGTGTTCAAAGGAAAGAAAGAAAAAGATGTAGAGTACTTGAAAAAAATAATTAAGAAATAAATCACACTACATTTTTAATAAGGACCCAGAACAAATGCTTGAAGAAAAGAGCTGTGTAGTAAGAAGAAGGGAGAAGAGCAGTTGAAAGAAATTGAATGCGAGGAAGAAAAGAAACAAGAAGACATAGTAAGAAGTATTGCACAACATCCGGCGAAGTCCTTAACTGTGGTAGAGGACGAGGAGGTCTTCGAGTAACTACAGAAGAAGGAATAAACAAAGGAAGAAGAGGACGGAAAAGGCATGGAAGCAGGATAACAGGAAAGGATTAATTGAGAAATAGCCCCCGACTCCTCTTCTGTCAAGGACTTTCTCTCTTTCACCAAATGAAATTACGTCCTTCCTTGAACTCCCATCATCATCAGTGAATTCCAGGTAAAAGAGATGAGCTTGCGTGTTTACTCCACAGTACTTTTCAGAAAGGAAAAAGAATGTTCTGGATTTTTATTTCTCTCTAACGAATAAAGTTTTGTCATGGAATGTTCTGGTGATATCATGTACGTTAGACGAATGAGAAGAGTGATAGAGAGAGGGAACCGTGAAGTACTGTGATAGAGTCCCGATTTATTAAACAGTGTAAACTTAGGATGCCATATTGTTAGTTAGCTATGCACACACAAATGGATTTCATACACGCATCTGATGCGGTTCTGTGTAGTCAGCTAGACACACAAAAATGGGGGGATCCTTGTCATACACAGAACCGCGTCAGATGCGTTTATGAAATCCACTTGTGTGTGTCTAGCTGACTAACAATATGGTATCCTAGCTTTACACTGTTTAAGAAATAGGGCCAAAGTGAGTAAGGTGACGTCCGAGAAGAAGGAAACGAATCAAGAAGAGAATTCTGTTGCAGAATGTGAGGAAATGTAATAGTAAGAGAGAAGGAGAACGAGAACCACAGACTACTGCAATAAAAGAAATAAAGATTAAGTAATACTAAGACAGAGGAGAAGGAAACATATGAAGATTGTGATGAAAAATAACTAGGACAATGAGGAACTATATCTATGAAGAACAGCAGCATCAGATGAAGCTGAAGTGGAAAAACAAGAAAATGGAGACGTCTTGCAAATAACTACCCGCTGTTCGTTTGACATTCCATGTTATGCAACGCAAAATATGTCTTTTGATTTGTTTGTTTCATGTTCTTTCTGTTGTTTTCTATTTTTGTTCACTTACTGTATACTTATCTTGCTTTCGGCTGGTATATATATATATATATATATATATATATATATATATATATATATATATATATATATCTATATATATATATATATATATATATATATATATATATATATATATATATATATATATATATATATATATATATATATATATATATATATTTTTTTTTTTTTTTTTTTTTTTTTTTTTTTTTCCCACAATACGCCTGAGTAGATAGTTCTCTATCTGTCAGTCGGCTGACCATGTATGAAGCTCCTCCACTCGCTTCTGTCTGCGTATAGTCTTTCCTTCTTCGTCTGTTGCACGGATGTTCCTCTATTTTTTAGAGTTCCCTATATATATATATATATATATATATATATATATATATATATATATATATATATATATATATATATATATATATATATATATATATATATATATATATATATATATATATATATATATATATATATATATATATATATATATATATATATATATATATATATATATATATATATATATATATATATATATATACACTGTATATATATATATATATATATATATATATATATATATATATATATATATATATATATATATATATATATATATATATATATATATATATATACTCTAAAAATGTTGGTAACTATGTTGAGGAATTTAATTAAGGGCCTTTAATTTATTCTAAGCTATTTGAGTAATGCAGTGTCTAACATATACGAAAATAGCTCCCTCTAATCTCATTTTCATTCCTTACATTAAATTGCTGTCTCTTAATGCATGCTTATATATATATATATATATATATATATATATATATATATATATATATATATATATATATATATATATATATATATATATATATATATATATATATATATATGTGAGTGTGTGTGTGTGTGTGTGTGTGTGTGTGTGTGTGTGTGTGTGTGTGGGTGGTGTGTGTGTGTGTGGTGTGGTGTGTGGTGGTGTGTGTGGTGTGTGTGTGGTGTGTGTGGTGCGTGCGTGTGTGTGTGGTGTGTGTGTGTGTGTGTGTGTGTGTGTGTGGTGTGTGTGTGTGTGTGTATGGGTGTGTTTTTTAGTGTGGCTATTATATCTGTATCCCATATTTTATATATTTATACGGTATATTAGATTAATTACATTATATAAGCATTACTTTCGCAAGCAGTGCGATATTAGTCATGTATTTAAATTCGTTTTCATATATACGCATATTTTTCCTTAGTTCCTCTCGGATTACAGTGAGTGTTGATAACGAGAGACAATATCATATGTATGTATGTATGTATTTATGTATATATGTATGTATGCATGTATGCATGTATGTATGTACATACATACATACATTCATATATATATTATATATATATATATATATATATATATATATATATATATATATATATATATATGCATATGAATATTTATATCAATAAAAACACTTGGCAGTGGAAGAAAAGGCACAGCAACAATAGAGGGCAGAATCGTCAGCAAAGGCGTGAAGAAGAGAGAAGGATGGGGACTGAAGAAGATCGTTGATGAAGAAAAGGAACGGAGTAGGTGATAGGACACAGCCATGTGGAACACGACTATTAACAGGGAATGGGCTGGATGTTGCACCGTCAAAATAAAATTGAAAATCAGAGAACAGAGAAGGGGTAAAGCCATAAGCAGGGAGTTTGGCCAACAGAGCCTTGTGCGAGGCTCTGTCAAAAGCCTTAGAGATGTCAAGGGCGACGACAAAGGATTCCATATAGACCCTCAGAGAAGATGACCATACATGAGTAAGATAGGACAGGAGATCACCAGTGGATCTTACCTTGTGGAAGCCGTACTGGTGTTCGGAGATAAGTGAGTTAGATTCAAGACGTTTCAAGACAAGATTATTAAGCAAACTTTCGAAAACTGTAGCGATAAAAGAGGTTAGGCCAATAGGTCGGTAGTTTGAAGGAATAGAGCGGTCACCTTTTGTAGGAACAGGTTGCACGAGAGTACACTTCCAAGATGAAGGATAGATACTGGTTGAGAGAATTAGGAGAAAAAGACGGTAAAGCACGGGAGCCAGTTTATCTGCAAATTCCTCAACGAAGCTTGCAATGATTCCATCGGGACCAGATGCTTTTTTCGTCTTTAGCGAACAAAGAACCTTATGAACTGTGCATGAAGAAAGGTTAAGGGAGGGAATAGGATTAGAGAAGGGTAAAGAATGAGGAACAGGTGCGCTGGAATTGTTTACGGAAGAGTTGGTAGAAAAATGAGAACCAAAGAGAGTGGCTTTTTCGGTGGGAGAGGAGGCAATAAAATCATTAGAACAAATGAGAGGAGGAAAGCTTGAGTTACAGAAGTTTTGGGGGAGATTTTTGGCTAAGGACCAGAAACATTTATCGGTGGGAGAGGAGTTAGGGTCATCAACTTTCCTTCTTATAAATGAAACTTTAGACATTTGAATCTGAGCAGTACAGCAATTCCTACCTGTAATAAAAGCAGAGCGAGTTAAATCAAAAGGAGTGGTTTGGCATGACCGGTGTGCCCGATCCCTGGCCTTAATAGCCATGGAGCAGGCACAGTTAAACCAAGGATTA
Organism: Halocaridina rubra; assembly: GCA_037179515.1. NCBI lineage: Eukaryota > Metazoa > Arthropoda > Malacostraca > Decapoda > Atyidae > Halocaridina > Halocaridina rubra. Next base: position 13,491 of record JAXCGZ010006945.1, on the reverse strand, counting down.
GAGGAAAAAAAAGTTTTCATGGAGGAGGGGATGACCGCCTCCATCCCCGAGGTTATGATCTCGGTATCTTTTAGGGCTACTTCATCAGGATTGCGGGACCGAAAGCAGTAATCATCCCACGGGAACTTAAAGAGGAACTTACGCAAATCTTAACGCTGGGTATGCTCAAAGTGCCAGAGGCGGCACTGAGTAGAAGGAATTAATGGTGAGGGAGCGAAAATGAAAGAGTTTGCGATCACAGAGTGGTCAGACTTACCGAGAGGGGAAAACACTGAATATGAGTAGTTTTAAGGATTACAAGTTAGAAATAGGTCAAGATTGTTGGCTGCATGTTCGTGTCGATTTGGAACACGAGAAGGATGTTTGACAATCTGCTCCAGATCTTGATTCATAGAGAAAGCAAGGGCCTCAATCCCTCCCATATCTGTATGAAAAGAATTAAGCCAATCACTGTGGTGTACATTGAAGTCCACAATATAGAGAATTTCAGCCTGTGGGTGAGAATATAGCAAGGACTCATGGCAAGAGGATATATATTAAAAATAAAGGCAAAGTCAGTGGAGATTGGAGAACAGTAGCAGAAGCAAAGGAATATAGTAGTAGTGGAGAGATAAATTTTAAGCCAGAGAACATCAAATTTAGGAGATTCAAGGTCCATGAGCCTTGCAATAGGAGTATTAGTGCTGAAGTAGGCACAGACCCCACCTTTGGAACGAAAACTAAAATACAGGTTATAGTGAGAGATTTGAAGTGGGTCAGTGGAAGCATGGCTAGACAGTTGGGTTTCAGAGAGAAGGAAGAGATCAAGGAGGGATGTACCCTAGTGCTGTTCCACGGATGAAAGATTAGAGTTCAGATCACGAGTGCTAGAAAAGTTAAGAGTGAAATAAATTGATCTATCAGGAGGTGCAAGGTTAAGGGCAGAAGCATTGCTACCAAAATGCGCGTCTACCCTCACCCCAATGTGGAGTCAACAAGATCCCTGGAGATT
>JAXCGZ010006945.1:0-2500 GCA_037179515.1 Halocaridina rubra | reverse complement strand
TTTATATATATATATATATATATATATATATATATATATATATATATATATATATATATATATATATATATATATATATATATATATATATATATATATATATATATATATATATATATATATATATATATATATATATATATATGCAACTCAGAGAGAACTGTATAATTAACACAAATCTTATTGCATTTTACCTCACGGAGTTAACAGATCCCTTCCCCATTTTTTTTTTTTTTTTTGGCAAAAGTTTCCTAAAGCAAGAGTCGTTTAACTGCAGTTATCGTGCTATTATATATATACATATATATATATATATATATATATATATATATATATATATATATATATATATATATATATATATATATATATATATATATATATATATATATATATATATATATATATATATATATATATCTGTATATATATATATATATATATATATATATATATATATATATATATATATATATATATATATATATGTATATATATATATATATATATATATATATATATATATATATATATATATATATATATATATATATATATATATCAAATGGCACTTTACCATATAGTTATTTGTTCGAAGGGTACTGTACAGCATAACCAAAATATCAGAGATTATATATCTGTTTTTGTTATATGATTGTTATAAGCGCGCTATAGGTTTGTAATTCTATTTATTTGAGAGAAGGCAAAACATTTTTGTTTTACCAGTAACTGCAGAATGAATAATTTTGTCTTCATCGAAGGCTTTGCTCACAAAGATGTTGTTCCATCATTAGCCTCACACATAGATAGATAGATATATGAATTAATATAGACTGATATACACATACATGAGGAAATAAATGGATAAAAATACATAATGATTATGAATATGTAAATAAATGCCTACATCTGAAAAAAAAAATGGGGTAAATCCTTTAACACAGTTTTTCTCTGGCTTTAGACCCCTGAGGGTGATGTTTAAAATAAAGTCGAGTCATTTATGTTCTTTTTTATTTTGCCCTCCATTCCATGCTGTAAAAGCAACTCGTATTTTACAGTTACAGTGGAAAAAAAAGGACTTAATGTTTCCTAAGCTTTCCCTGAGGTCTTGTTCTAACACAACCATCTGTATTTTTATTTGTGGTGTGCATCATTTTCAGAATATTAACAATATAATGTACTCCATTTTTTGTGAAGATAACATTAATGTTTGTTGAATCTAGATATTATATTTATTTTTATTATTAAGTCGCAAGATCGTAATAGTATATTGAAATTATTTAAATGAGAATTTTATATTTAGTTCTGAAGTTCATTGCAGTTTTCAGGAGAATAACTTTAAATATTAATTCAGTTCATTTATAGATTAGGTTTTAGATGGTATATGTTTATAGCTTTCTGAGATATGATAATAAATTTCGTTGAATTAGATTATATTAATAGCTTAGTTTTTTCTGGTATCCTTATTTGTTATTTGCAGAAATATAATACTTTAACTTTTGATGTACAATTTATCTCTATTCGAATGGAGGTAGATATAAACATGTTGGATCTGTGGGATGAGGTTTGGATTCCCTTCTAAACACCCCACTTTGGGATCGAATCCCCGTTGGTCGTTCGCCAACCCTCTAACTCTGCCACTGAAATATATTGAATAGAATTACACTGAAATAAATCGGGAGAATTTTATTTGTAATTTGTAAAAGATGGCTTTACGTTAAATTCAATATAGTTAAAACTAATTGAAAGACATTAAATTATAAATGTTTGTGTGCAATTTTATCTGCATTTCACTGAAAGATAAGACACTGAATTCAGTTAGAAATACATTGAAGAATATTGTATCATATATGTTCAAATCATTTGGTATGACTTGGATTATTGATACCTAACAGGAAGCTATGGGATCATATAGCTGTTGCGATTTAGCTTATATCCTTTTCTTCGTAGATTAAGGAACTCACTCCCTGCACATGTGTTCTTCTGACTTTTATACTTGGCACATTTTTTAGGACACAGGTTTGTTAACACCTCTTGTCGTTTTGACAACATATTTCTTTTCTCTTTACATATGTATTTTTATTTTGCTTATGTTTATGTGCATTTATATAATTGTTTTTTATTTTCATACACTTATGTGTATTATTAATTAGACATATGATATGCATCATCGAGTAAAGTAATGACACCGATCAGGAGACGGGGAGCTACGAGCATAAGGCTCTTTCCCACAAGCAGAATTAGGTAAGTAAGATTAAGTAAGTGCAGACTTATATTATACTGCCTCTTCATACAGAAGTATGAATAATGATGTATATATATATATATATATATATATATATATATATATATATATATATATATATATATATATATATATATATATATATATATATATATATATATATATATATATATATATATATATATATATTCTGACAGTTGCATTCAGTCTGTTCCGGAATAAATTTAGTTTATGTAGCGAAAAGAGAGCAAGAAA
>JAXCGZ010006944.1:0-21119 GCA_037179515.1 Halocaridina rubra | reverse complement strand
GTATAAGGATTTTTTTTTTCTTTCTGTCTGTTTGAATCCCATCAATGCGTGTACGTGGCTTCTAAAGGTATTATTAAGATATTTAAAAAAACTTCTCTTTTTTTTTTTCTCTCTCTTTTCACTACAGTTAGGACATGTATGGGAATTGCCCCCCTTTTTTTTATCTGGGATTTCATCAATTCGTTTACATGGCTTTTTAAAGTGTTATTAAGATATTAAAGACTTTTGTTTTCTCTTTCCCTTGCTCATGAAATTCTTGCTAGGCGTTATTCCACGGTTTCTCTCTCCTCATTTTTTCACTCCCCCGCCGTCTTCGCTGCAGGCCCAGGTTCGTACACTACCATAAATTATCTTCTTTCTAAGATAGGCAAGACAAAGAGGAAGCGATCGATGCACCTTCCAAATCCCTCCAGCCTGGCTTTTTCGTCCTACCCTCGGGCCGATCTTGACTAAGACCACCCTGTAGGAGACCTGCAACGTCAGCACGATTCTCTTCACGACTTGTGGTGTTTTCGAGGACCGAGGGTCCCTTATCCTTTAGGCCTCTTGGGGGTGCATGGCGCCGGCGGTTAGTTCCAGGTGTCTAGCCATAAATCTTGGTGGTCCCAAGGGAAAACATGGTCTGCACCCAAAACTCAATAAAAGTGAGGGCATGTAATAAAATATCTGTGCCCTCGACCGTTACCCCTCAAGATTTGTTACAAGTTTCAGATTCTGGCTTCAGCACGATTTCTGTCATGCGACATCTCCACCATAGAAAGTACGATACTGGTATCAGCGTTTCGGAAAACCCAAAGGGTCACACCTACGTGAGCTAGCATATATTAATATTCTAGTAGCTTCATTATTTTATTGATATAAAATATGTATTTCTTAGCCTAAGAATAATAAAACCGTAAAAAACATAAATAATTACAGCATTACACCATGTAAAATAAGATGCCGGTATCAGCGTTTCGGATAACGAAAAGGGTCGCACCTACGTGAGCTAGTACATATTGAAATTTTCTTTATTTCATTGATGAAATAAGTATTTCCTAGCCTAAGAGCAATAAAACAGTAAAAAATAGTAAAAAACAAATTTAAGCATATACACTCACAGTATTGCACCATGTGAAATACTGTACGATAGCGTTCTCTGTATTGGCGTCTTGGAAAACGCAAAGGCTTGCACCTACATGAGATAGTTCATGGAATGCTATTGGCTGAAAGGGTGGGAGACGACGAATCACAGAATTGTTTTTCTGTATGTTCTGTATCACAGGGTCTTATTGGCGTTTTGATTGAAGTTTGGTTCTCCCACCATCTTCCATTGTCTCGCCTCACTCGTTCAGTCTAACTCACATGTGCGCAGTTCGCGTTATGCTTATTAATATGTTATGCTTCAGGGGTTGGGTTCTTTCTATAACAGTCTCCTATGCCTCAAAAGGCCCCTTTTTAATTTCAAGTGGCTCTTGCAGATCTTCTTTAACGTGTAATTTACAAGAGATTTCCTCTACTGGGGGAGCATCAGTATCATTTCCTTTGCCTTAACAGACTCTTTAATTTCAAGCGGCTTCTGCAGATCTTCTTTAACGTGTGATTTACAAGATTTCCTCTACTGGGGGAGCATCAGTATCGTTTCCTTTGCCTCTACAGACTCCTCTTTAGTTCAAGCAGCTTCTGCATATCTTCTTTAACGTGTGATTTAAGAGATTTCCTCTACTGGTGGAACATCAGTATCGTTTCCTTTGCCTCAACAGACTCCTCTTTAATTCAAGCGGCTTCTGCATATCTTCTTTAACGTGTAATTTAAGAGATTTCCTCTACTGGGGGAGCACTAGTGTCATTTTAACAGTTTTCAATGCCATCCACCTCCATCATAGGTTTCTGAACACTGACATGAATTGAGACCAGTTTGTACAAAGTACATAGTACTATTATATTTCAAAATATCATTGATAGGATACTTGGTCTCTCCACTTCAATATTTTCATAAGGATCTAGATTTTTCCTACGTACTGTTTATTCAGTTCACTTTCGTAACTGAGCCACGAGGAAATTGAAGAGCCTGGCCTTACACTCGAACGTCTGGCATCCCCGTATGAACACGTGACAGCACTCTAACAACTCTCACAAGAACATGATGATAATATGGTTCTTTCACATAAGTTTACCTATCACTTTCATATACAAAATAATGTGAATTTATGCTTGCACGCTGTTATTAATAAAGTAAAGGGTGGTTTTTTAACAGTACAGGGAGGGTTTATACAGTAAACGTAAAAATAAATGTAAAATACCTATGTACATATAGGGTGATCCTACTTCGTGGAAATTCACCTATCGCGGTCGGTCCCGGAACCTAACCCCTGCGATAAACGAGGGATCACTGTATATATTTCATTTAAGATTCCCCGATATACATTTTCTTTGTAACGAATTGTATAGTTTTCTTTTCTCTCAGCAGACTTTGTTTACGTTTAGATTTCGAGCAGCACGGTTGATATGTAAAGAAGATAGAATAATGTTTAGAACCAAGGAATATTAATAATACATACTATAATCTTGAAAATTAGATAAACCCCAAATAGAGTGAGTAAATAAATATTTTGAGTAAGATATTGTGCCTGAGTAGTGATAAGCATCAGCTGATCAGGAAGCGGCAAAATGTTTGCCAGTAGGGGTTTGTTCTTCCGCATCCTCCTCCTCTTTTTCTGCTTAATGCGATTGGATATTATGAAGATAATGAAAAGAAAGCGTTAAGAACAAACAGCAAACAAACTTTCGATATAATATCGTGAGGGAAATAGCGTATGAGGGTGCATTAGCTCATACGGAGGTGGCAAAACGTTTGCATCCTCGTGCTCACCTCCATCATCATTGTTGCCCGAATAGATGAATGAGAGAAATGATAAATATAAAAAATATACATGTAAGCTGGTAAGTTCTTTCAAGTATCTTAAAGATGAAGTACATTTGTATTTAATTTACAGTACTACCATCTTGTAATTAATATGTATCTTAAAATATACCATACATTTGAAAATAAAAACATCCGCTTTATCTGGCAACACTGGCCAGCATGCACGTCCCAGTGTAAGCCTGATGCCCACCGCATAATAGAGTGCATTAATTTGTTTACTGTTCAGTAAATCTGTATATCTGTTATACTGTACACTATTTGCATGTTAATATAAATAACTACAAGTCTTTCTGTTTTGTTATGTACTTATAAAATATGTTTTACTTATCTTATATTTTTGGCATAGTGTGTCTATGTAAGGTTGTGGAATGTATCTATGCTCTTTGTCATTGTTTCCTATGGAAAATGACTTTTTTTTCACACGACTTTCCATTTTTACCCATCACTTCTGAGAACCTATCTTCGCGTTATTCTGAGAACTAGGTGTATTCGCCTTCCTTGATAATTTTTTTGAAGTTTTTTTTTTACGTAATCTTCAGCTGCAGCTGTATCTGCAGAGGCTGCTTGCCATGAACCAAAACTCTCTTTAGGCCATAGCGTTTTTTAAATTTGGCAAACCATTCCTTGCTTGCCACGAGCGATTGTTTCCTAGGTGGAGATTCGCTGGAGGGTCCTGGTTGTGGGTCGTCGATATCTTCTCTCTCCTCCTCCTCACGGTTGCCACTGTGGTCATCGGCTTCGTTTGCAGCGAATGTCTCATACAGCTTCTTCGCATTTGTCTGTATGATATTGGTGTACGCATTTGTCTGTATGATATTGGTGTCGAAGCTGATGTTCTTCTCTTTGCAATCAGCAATCCACAAGGCCAAAGCAGATTCCATCCACACTATTATCCTATTGCGGGGTGTTATGACCCTTTTTGCTATTTTACTAAATGAAATAGTCGCTGATTTCCTGATATTTGGCTCGTCTTTTTTTATGTATCGAACAGTAGATTCGTTGATGCCAAAATGGCGGCTGATATCCACGAACCTTCTTCCTTCCTTCAGCATATCTAATAGTTTTACCTTTTCTGCTATAGTCATCATCTTCCTTTGCTGTTTAAGCCTACTACCAGAAGCTTTAGAAGATGAATGACACTTGGGAGGCATTGCAGAGGTTGAAAAACGAGAGGAAAAAAATTACAAGCACAGCGTATTAAGAAACACACCACGAACGGAGCTACAGAACATATAGAAAAACAATTTTGTGATTTGTCGTCTCGCACCCTTTCAGCCAATAGCACACGTAGGTGTGAGCCTTTGCGTTTTCCAAGCCGCCAATACAGTGTACGTTATCGTACAGTATTTTACGTTGTGCACTGCTGTGTGTTACACGTTTAAATTTATGCTTTTCACTGTCTTTTACTGTTTTATTATTCTATGGCTAGGAAATACTTTTTTATCAGTAAAATAATGAAAATATTGAAAATTTTAATATGTACTAGCTCAAGTAGGTGTGACCCTTTTCGTTATCCGAAAAGCTGATACTGGTATCATATTTTACATGGTGCAGTACTGTGAGTTACTTGTTTAAATTTATGTTTTTTACTATTTTTTACTGTTGTATTATTCTTCAGCTAGGAAATAAATTTTTTTATTGATAAAATAATGAAAATACTGGAAATTTTAATATGTGCTAGCTCACGTAGGTGCGACCCATTGTGGTTTCCAAAACGCCGATACCGGTATCGTTACTTTCTATGGTGCAGAGTTACATGTTGAGATTTGTGGTTTTTTCTATTTCTTTCCTGTTTTATTATTCTTAGGCTACGAAATACTTTTTTTTTTTTTATCAATAAATTAATAAAAAAAAAAATTTCAATAATGAAAAATACTGAAAATTTAAATTTTTTTATATTTTCATATTCTCGCATATATATATATATATATATATATATATATATATATATATATATATATATATATATATATATATATATATATATATATATATATATATATATATATATATATATAAAAACTTGCCAAAAAAGACCACGATGCACTGAATTCGCGATAGGTGAACCGTGATAGAACGAGGGAACACTGTACACGAATGACGCCTGCAAAAAAAATTCTAGACAAAAAATCTCATCTTAGTAAACAAGCAACTGCTTTGGAGGCACATTCCCACCTTGCTGCCATGTGCATAAGTTTACATGGGAATTAATGGGACACCTTGGTCTGGAAGGGAGGGGTGTGTGAAAAGGATGATATTTCTGTTTTACTAATTTCTGGCAAAATTAACATGTGCTGGTGCCAGGTGTAAAAGGAAAGGGCTCTATCTAAATTATAAGCAGCAAAAAATTGCCCTTTTATGTAAGTATTCATAGTAAAATAATGTCATAAATGACGATGTTTTGATATCCTTTCGTTGTGTTGCATTTTTCATCAATTTGACTTAGATAATCAGCGTTTCTATACGATAACTTCATCACTAGGGATGGAAGCGAGTGTTGGAGAGTGGTACGAGGTGTTGTGGTAAGCTCATCTGATTCAGTCGCCCTTTAAGTGAAAGGTATCTATGCCCATGATCATTGTTTCGTATGGAAAATGACACTCGTTACATTACGTGATTTTTACTTTACACGTCACTTCTGAGAACCTTTCTTCGCGATATTCCAGGAACTGGGTATATATATATATATATATATATATATATATATATATATATATATATATATATATATATATATATATATATATACACACAGTGTTCCTTTGATTATCGCGAAGGTTCGGTTCCAGGACCCGGCGCGAGACAGGAATTTCGCGGAGTAGGATCACCCTATATGTACATAGATATTTTAATTTATTTTTATATTTACACTATAAACTGTATAAACCCTCCCTGTACTGCTAACAAACCACCCTTTACTTCATAAATAACAGCATGCAAGCGTAAATTTATATGAAAGTGATAGATAAACTTACTGTGAATGAGGTGGTAATGACATGACATACTCATGTACATAGGTATTTTACAATTATTTTTACGTTTACTGTATAAACCCTCCCTGCACTGTTATAAAACCACCCTTTGCTTTATAAAAAACACCATGCAACGTAAATTTATATGTACGTGATAGAGGTGGTAATAAGTTTGTAGACGCCAGAGGATATTATTCCGCAGCCAACAACATCTTTACGGCTGTTATTCATTGTGGCCAAAATAGCGGCCGACATCCGTAAACCTTTTTCCTTCTTTCAACATATCTAAGAGTTTCACCTTATCTGTTATGGTTAACATCTTCCTTTGCTGCTTAGGCTCACTACCAGAAGCCTTAGAAGATGAAGGATGCTTGGGAGGTATTGCAAAGGTTAAAATATTCGAGTAAAAAAACCACAAGCAAAACGTATTAATAAGCACAACGTGAACGGTGCACACGCGAGTTAGACTGAACGAGTGAGGCGAGACAATGGAAGATGGTGGGAGAATCAAACTTCAATGAAAAAGCCAATCAAACCCCATGATACAGATCTCTCACTCTTTCAGCCAATAGCATTCCATGAACTATCTCACGTAGGTGTAAGCCTTTGTCCGAAAAGCTGATACCGGTATCGTATTTTACATGGTGCAATACTGTTAGTATTTATGTTTTTTACTATTTAATACTGTTTTATTATTCTTAGGCTAAGAAAAAGTTTATCAATAAAATCATGAAACTACTGGAAATTTTAATATATATGCTAGCTCACGTAGGTGCGACCCCAGTACATTGTACGCTATCGGACAGTATTTCACATGATACAATACTGTGAGTTATATATCTAAATTTATGTTTTTTACTATTTTTTATTGTTTTATTACTCTTAGGCTAGGAAATATTTGTTTTATCAATAAAATAATGAAAATTTCAATATTTACTAGCTCACGTAGGTGCGACCCTTTTCGTTTTCCGAAACGCTGATATCGGTATCATATTTTACATGGTGCAATACTGTTAATATTTATGTTTGTTACTATTTTTTACTGTTTTATTATTCTTAGGCTAAGAAATACGTTTTTTTTATCAAAAAATCATGAAACTACTGGAAATTTTAATATATGCTAGCTTACGTAGGTGCGACCCTTTGCATTTTCCGAAACGCTGATACCGGTATCTTACTTTCTATGGTGCAGAGTTACATGTTCAAATTTATGTTTTTTTACTATTTCTTACTGTTTTATTATTCGTAGGCTGGGAAATAAATTTTATTAATCAATTAAATAATGACATTTTTTTTTTCAATAAAAAAAAGTGAAAATACTGAAAATTTTTATTCTTTTATTTTATATATATATATATATATATATATATATATATATATATATATATATATATATATATATATATATATATACCTAGTTCTCAGAATAACGCCTAGATAGGTTCTCAGAAGTGTCGGGTAAATGGAAAATCGCATGAAAAAACGAGTTATTTTCCATAGGAAACAATGATAAAGGGCATAGATACTTTCCAAACCTTACATAGACACACCATGCCAAAGATATAAGATAAGTAAAAAACATATTTTATTACTGCATAGCAAAGCAGAAAGCCCTGTATCTATTTTTAAGAGTATACAAAAGATATTCATATTCACTTTACAGCTAGAAATTAACATACATTACTATACTTTATTATGCAGTGGGCAACAGTTATACAGTACACTGGGACATGCATGGTGGCAGTGAGCAAGTAACTTATGTGGTAGAAGAGGAGGGGGATGCAGGAGAACGAACCTCTTATCTGCAAATGTGTACAAAGATAAAATAAGAATTATAAATAACCAAAGCAAGACTAAAAAACTAAAAAAAAAAATAATTATGCAATGCTTAAATCTACCATATGACAGATCAAAAAAACTTAATCTACATTCTCTAGAGAGGCACAGAGATAGGGGGGATATGATTGAGGTGTATAAATGGTTAAAAAGGATTAACAAGGGTGATATTAATAAAGTTTTAAAAATTCATGATCAAACCAAAACTCGTAATGGGTAATGGATTTAATCTTGGTAAATATAAGTTCAGAAGGGAAATTGGTGAAAATTGGCTTGGTAATACCGTAGAGTATTCCTTGTAGGATAATAAATGCCAATACCTTAGACACCTTCAAATGTAGAATAGATAGACATATGACAGAGGTAGGGTGGGTGTATATATAATGTATAATGATGATGATCTTTTCTTATCTTTATTCTCTTTGTACTGGTGGAAGAAACCTCTGCGGGCGCTTATTTACTATATTATTATTTTTTTTTTTTTTTAATATAGTAAATAAGTGCCCGCGGAGGCTTCTTCCACCAGTACAAAGAGAATTACAATAAGAAAAGATAATCATCATTATACATTATATATACACCCACCCTATTGGGTAGAATAGAATGTTGGAGAGAGAGAGAGAGAGAGAGAGAGAGAGAGAGAGAGAGAGAGAGAGAGAGAGAGAGAGAGAGAGAGAGAGAGAGAGAGATCTTTAATTAACTCTTGTTCATTCAACCAAAACTACATTATTTATTGTAAAAATAATGGTTTAATTACAAATTCGTAATAATAATGATAATAATAATAATAATAATCTCCACAATCATCAGCAAAGGAAAATTATTGTTAAAAATAATAATAAAAATAATAATAATAATAATAATGATAATAATAATAAGATCTAAGGCGAATTTTTGGAATAAACATCATGAGAGTAATGCAGAGGTATATTAAAACCCAGCAGAGAGCTGGATATTCATTACATATCTTGTATAATCCCTTCACATCTGACAGGTCATTACACTCTCCATCTGTTTCTCTTTACAGCCTGATAAAGGCTGTTTTATTTTATGATTTTTTAGTACATCCTGGTGTCACAATAATCTTTAAAAAAAAGAAAAAAAAAATGGGGGGGGCGTCAGTCGCGAAATTCGAGTTCTTTACTATTGCTTTTGGGGGACATTATTGCAATTTCGCGGATAAAAAAAATCGCGTATAAAAGGAACAAGGTATATATATATATATATATATATATATATATATATATATATATATATATATATATATATATATATATATATATATATATATATATATATATATATATATATATATATATATATATATATACTGTGTTCCCCCCCTTATAGCAGTAGTTCGGTTCTGGGACCCGGCGCGAACCAGGAAAATCGCGATGTAGGATCAGCCTTTAAAAAAAAAAAAAAAGAAAGATGATTATGACACCAGGACAGGCCAAAAATTATAAAATAAAACGGCCTTTATCAGGCTGTAAAGAGAAACAGAGATGGAGAGTGTAATGACCTGTCAGATGTGAAGGGATTATAAAAGATGTGTAATGAATATCCAGCTCTCTGCTGGGTTTACTATACCTCTGCATTACTTTCATGATGTCTATTCTAAAAATTCTCCTTGGATATTATTATTATTATTATTATTATTATTATTATTATTATTATTATTATTTTATTATTATTGGCAACAATAATTTTCCTTTGATGATGATTGGGGAGATTATTATTATTATTATTATTATTATTATTATTATTATTATTATTATTATTATTATTATTATTATTATTATCATCATCATTATTACTACGAATTCGTAATTAAACCATTATTTTTACTATAAATAATCTAGTTTTGGTTGAATGAACAAGAGTTACTTAAAGATCTCTCTCTCTCTCTCTCTCTCTCTCTCTCTCTCTCTCTCTCTCTCTCTCTCTCTCTCTCTCTCTCTCCTCTCTCTCTCTCTCTCTCTCTCTCTCTCTCTCTCTCTCTCTCTCTCCAACATTCTATTCTACCCAACCCCCCACACTCTCTTTGTCCCAGCCAACTAGGGAGGGGCACTTTACACAGTTATTAAAAGTAAATAAACCAACAGATGTACAAACAATGATGAGCCCTTAATAATAATAATAATGATGATGATGATAATAATCTCCACAATCATCATCAAAGGAAAATTATTGTTGCCAATGATAATAATAATAATAATAATAAGATCTAAGCAGAATTATTGGAACAGACATCATGAAAGTAATGCAGAGGTATATTAAAACCCAGCAGAGAGCTGGATATTCATTACACAGCTTTTATAATCCCTTCACATCTAACAGGTCACTACACTCTCCATCTCTGTTTCTCTTTACAACCTGATAAAGTCTGTTTTATTTTATAATTTTTTGGCCCATCCTGGTGCCACAATAATCTTTTTATTTTTTTTTTTCCCCCAGAAAAATAAAAACCGCGATACAGTGAGAACACGAACCAAGAAACGCGAATAACCAGGGGAACACTGTATATATATATATATATATATATATATATATATATATATATATATATATATATATATTATATATATATATATATATAGTGATCCCTCGTTTATCGCGGGAGTTCGGTTCCGGTACCGGCCGCGATAGTCCCTGTATATGCATAGGTATTTTACATTTATTTTTACCTTTACTGTATAAACCCTCCCTGCACTGTTAAAAAAACCACCCTTTCCTTTATTAATAACAGCGTGCAAGCGTAAATTTATATGAAAGTGATGGGTAAACTTACCGTGAATGAGGTGATGATGACGTGTATAGACTCTAGAGGAAATTATTCCGCAGCCAATGATAGCTTTACGGCTGCTTTTTGCGAGAGATGAACATGGTAATGGGGAGTTGCTGTCGCTGTTTCTTCTTTTGTTGGAAGATGGTCTTGTAAGGAATCATGGCATCGTCGAGAAGATTGCAGAAAGTTACCGAATGAAACATATTATCATGTTCTTGCAAGAGATTTTGGACTGCTTTCACATGTTCATACATAGCTGCCAGACGTTCGAGTGCAAGGCCAGGTTCCTCGATTTCATCGTGTGTTTCCTCTGGGTGTTCTTTCTCTTCTTCGTTCGCTGATTTTGTCATTTCCTCAAAGTCTTTATCCGTCAAAGGCTGCGAGTGGTAGTCGATCAGTTCATTGATGTTTTTGTGAGTCATATCTTCAAAGCCTTCTCCAGCTGGCATTGATTGTGGCCGGCTTCATCTCTTTGATTGCATCTTGAATATTTTGAAGGCATGTAGCAATCATGTAGTTATGCCAGTAAGTCTTCATTGAGAATTCTTTGTCCGAATCCATGGATTCAACCAGGTTTCCCAGGGCATTTCATGTGTAGAGGGCCTTGAATGCACGAATAACGCCTTGATCCATAGGCTGAATTTGTGGTGTCGTATTCGGTGGCAGGAACTCTACTTGAACACTGTCATATTGGAGATCAGTTGCGTGGCCACCAGCATTATCCATCAAAAGAAGGACTTGAATTCAAGGCCCTTTTCCGCAAGATAAATTTTGACCTGAGGGTTAAAGCATTGATGAAACCAGTCCGATGTGAGGCTTTTCATGATCCAGGCTTTAGGGTTATGCATCCAATACACTGGCAGCAGATTCTTATTTTTATTTTTCAAAGCCCTAGGGTTCTTAGACTTGTAGATAACCCCGGGCTTCAACATGAAGCCCGCAGCATTCCCGCACATGATGAGGGTAATGCGGTCTTTGTGTGCTTTAAATCCTGGGCTTCAGCTTCTTCCATGAAGAGAAAAGTGCGAGACAGTATTCTCTTCCAAAATAACCCTGTGTCATTTATGTTAAAGACTTGCTCAGGAGCATATTCGCCTTCACTGATAATTTTCTTAAAGTCGTTGTTCACATAATCTTCAGCTGCTGCAGCTGTATCTGCAGAGGCAGCTTTGCCATAAACCAAAATGCTCTTTAGGCCATAGCGTTTTTGAAATTTGGTGAATCATCCCTAGCATGCCTCGAACGAATGTTTCCTCGGTGGAGAATCGCTTGAGTGACCTGGTTGTGGGTTGTTGAATGTATTGTACAGCTTCTTCGCCTTTGTTTGTATGATATTGCTGTGTACGCTGATGTTCTTCTTTATGCAATCAGCAATCCACAGGGCCAAAGCAGATTCCATCCACACTATTATCTTATTACGGGGTGTTATGACCCTCTTCGCTGTTTTACTAAATGAAATAGTCGCCGTTTTCCTAACATTTGCCTCATCCTTTTTTATGTATCATAAAGTAGATTCGTTGAGGCCAAAATGTCGGCTGACATCAGCGAACCTTCTTCCCTCCTTCAGCATATCTAACAGTTTTACCTTTTCTGCTTTGGTCAACATCTTTCTTTACCACTTAGGCTTACTACCAGAAGCCTTAGAAGATGTGGACGTTTGGGAGGCATTGCAGAGGTTGAAATATGTGAGGAAAAAAAATCACAAGCACAACGTATTAAGAAGCACAACGTGATCGGCGCACATGTGAGTTAGACTGAATGGGTTCTGTGATTCATCGTCTCCCACCCTTTCAGCCAATAGCATCCCATGAACTATCTCACATAGGTGCAAGCCCTAGCGTTTTCCAAGACGCCAATACAGTGTACGCTATCGTACAGTATTTTACATGGTGCAATACTGTGGGTTATATGTTTAAATTTATGCTTTTTACTATTTTTTACTATTTTATTATTCTTAGGCTAGGAAATACTTATTTTATCAATAAACTAATGAAAATACTGGAAATTTAAATATGTGCTAGCTCACGTAGGTGCGACCCTTTTCGTTTTCCGAAACACTGATACGGGTATCGTATTTTACAGGGTGCAATACTGTGAGTTACATATTTAAATTTATGTTTTCTACTATTCTTTTCTGTTTTATTATTCTTAGGCTAGGAAATGCATTTTTTTTTATCAATAAAATAATCAAAATACTGGAAATTTTAATATGTGCTAGCTCATGAAGGTGCGACCCTTTGTGTTTATCAAAACGCCGATACCGGAATCGTACTTTCTATGGTGCAGTTACATATTTAAATTTGTTTTTTGTTTTTACTATTTCTTACTGTTTTATTATTCTTAGGCTGGGAAAATAAATTTTTTTGTCAATGAAATAATGAAATTTTTTTTTTTTATAAAATAATGAAAATACTGAAATTTTAATTTTTTAATCTTGCATATACCCAGAAAAAAAACTCGCAAAAAAAAAAACGCGATGCACTGAATTTGCGAAAGGTAAACCGAGATATGGCGAGGGATCACTGTATATATATATATATATATATATATATATATATATATATATATATATATATATATATATATATATATATATATATATATATATATATATATATTTTTTTTTTTTTACAAGTTGTAACAAAGATACAGAACTACTCAGCCAAACAACTTTAGTTTATCTTGACTGCATAGGGAGTTTGCACTTTACTTATGAACTAGATGGGAAATTATGAAGTATACTAGGAGTTTAAAAAGACAAAGTGTCTGCTCTGATTTTTATAAATTCTGCTTTCATCAAGGATAATTTTTTTTGACTAGCTAAGAAAGCTACACTGCATGTTCCATTTTTTGTATGGTTTTTAAATGTATCAGTGTTAATTTGTTTGCCAACATAATGTTATCCAATTCTTGGACAAATATCATTTGGAATTTTGTATCCTGGGAATAGTTTAACCAGGCTTAGCAAGGATACCCATAGAAAAACTGTCGTTTGAGCTAAAAATTAATCTGCTTTATATTTTATTTTTTAATTGAGTTATTGGCATACCATGTGTTTGTGTAGTGTTTGCCTAAGACATTATAATATATGAACAAGATGATGCATAGTATGTTACACAGTACAGTACTGTAGATTTTATTCATAACTTACACCTCCTTTTAATGGACAAAAGGTGGAGAGGGCATTGGTCCGATGTTGTTGATTGTTCATAGTTACCGAAGTGATGTCTGTAGTGGCTCATATCAACATTTACATTAATATAAGAATAGGAATAATACTTTAAATCAAGCACTACATCAAGAAGAACATCCATTGTGACACTAAAATATCTGTTTACTGTAAATAAATATTTATAGTGTTAGACACTTGAGAGTAAAAATAGCTGTAACACTACAACACTTATTATGAGCAGAAAATATGGAGCTACAAAGTAAACATGTCACTCTCACCGATGTAAACATAGTGAAGGCCTGCGCCAATTAGTGGCCAACTCTTGAAGCAGTGGCTCTTGTCTAGCGTGACCGGACAATTGGCTGTAGGACAATTCGCCATAAGACAATTCACCGTACAGATATTCCGCCAAAAGGACATTTTGCCATAGAGCATAGAGGATGACTTATAAAAAAAGAGATGAGGAAAAGAATTTGGTATGTTGCTCATTATTTGGTCTTGATTTTGAAATGGCCTTGCTACGTGTAATATAAAGTTTAATTATACTGGAATAGTATTTAAAGCAGTCATTTTTGCATTATGTATACGAAAGAACCTTAAATCATCTGTCTAACTCCAACAATGGCATAGAAGGTTTTCATAATGCAATGCAAGCATCTGTTACAAATACTCATCCAAATAAATGGAAACTTATCAATCTCTTAAGAAATGAAGAATCTCTTTCTAAAAAGAAGATAATCGATTGCACAAGAGGAGAAACTTTAAACAAACAAAATACAAAGATATTTATAAGCGTACACAGTACTAAGCACTGTCAGAGGGTACGATCAAAATAAAAAACATTATTTGAGTGCAATTGTAATGAACTTACATGCTTTTTAGCTCTCAAATATGTTATTTTTAAAATAAAGTGTATTGTATGCCCCTTATTTACTTTGTATTTTCAACTTCATTTTTCTTTCTTTTTTTTATTTTTTTCCCTACTGTTTTTATGTCATCCTCTCTGTTTTACGGCAAAATGTCCTTGCAGCAGAATATCCATACAGTGATTTTTCTTACGGCGAATTGTCCTACAGCCAATTGTCCTGCGGCAAATTGCCTTACGGCCAATAGTCCTATAACCCTTGTCTAGTGTTACCACATCTCCGTTAGTAATGCCTGTGACTTTTAAAATGAAAAATACTAAATTTGCTGCTCAACATTCGTTGAACAGGGGTCCATGAAACGAAGTACAGTATTGTGTTTATGATGACATGACATACATATGCAAGGCTACAATCCAATCATGATGGCTTCAGTAGTTATTAATAGGGAGTATTAAAAGAATTTTTTTTTTAATATTGATGTTACACACTTAAACCTAGTGTTAGATATAATTCTGATTCATAAAAGTACCTCTCTTTAAGAAATGGAAATGCAGAATATGCACTGCTTGAGAATGTTTAGATGCTGTTATCTATTTGGCTTGAATTTAAAGCTAATATTTGAACATATTATAGTACTTAGAATATTGAATATCATGTAAAGTTGATATATGTTAAAGAGAAGAACAAAATCTTTATAAAAAACCTGTGTGATATTTCTGCTGAACCTGACTAGAGATCACTATAGCAACTCCTCTTCTGTACTATAATCTGTCATAGATATATGATATTGACCTAGCCTTTGGTCAATTGCTCAAGTAAATATAGTACAGTATTTGTTATTTGTAATTGTTTTCATAATATTGAGGAATGATTTGAATGAAATAGCATAGCACTTTTTTGTATTTAATATAATTTTTTTCCTTCACTTTACAGCTTCAGCAGGAATATCTGTTGCGGATTTTATTCTTATTTGACATTTACATGCTTAACATGGAGAATCTGTATCCACTAGTGTAAATCCGAATTGATGTATTAATGTTACTAAAATAGCGTATGAAAATTCATTTATCTATATATCTGCATCGTTTAAGTTATAGTTCCTTGATGCTGAAGTTAACCCCTGATGTGCCGTTTTTTGGTGATTTATCCTTATATGCAAGTACACAGTTGCCTGTCTTCTTATGCGGTTTTCAGTAATGTGATTTTGAACATACGCAGTCAGAAAGTATTAAGAAAAAATAAAACTTGGAGCACTCTTCCAAGAAAAAATGTAGCAACTACTGTACTGGTTTTGCATAAATTAACTTGTATCAGGTAAAGTTTAAGTACTTTACACTAAGCTGAGCATGATTTAAAGTACTTTATATAGGAGGTTGGAATAGAGCATATGTGAAGTATTGACATTTATATGAGTTTAAACGTGCAAAAATTTTGACTTACTTGGGAAGTGGTGGAACTAATTGCCTGCATAAGAATGAGACACAACTGTACTTTCTGCCCTGCTGCTTTCATATTCATGCCTTTTGTGGATAATTTTATGAATTCTCTATGAAAATTAAATTCTATATATTAAATATTATAAAACTTTTATATTCCTTGATGCATAATGTATAATATTCCATTCCTTACTTATGCATCATCACTTAAGTTTTAAGGAGGAACTTTTTTATAACAGAAGAGACAGTAACTACTTACCTTTCATTTATTATGACACTTCCATTTTATTATTTATTTTCTTGTTACATGATATATCTTTAACTATGTTTAGGTTAAATAGAAAAATTTTCTTGTGGGGAACATCATACTTTATTTCGCTCCTTAATTCCTTAATTTTGGTAGATTCATGCTGATATGCTAAGAAGAAATGTGAGAGTTGTATAATTTCAATTGTAATTACTGTTTAGTATCAAGCCACTGATATTGCTTTTGTTGAACTTCTTGTACATCATTGCATTTACTTCTTGCATATTTGTAGAGTATGGCATACTACTTTTATGTAACCATTCTACAGTGAGTTTAAGATTAAATACTAATGCTTGCATATGAAGGTGACAGCTTACCAATGATAACAAATCATAATGACTGTATTTCATGACTCAACTAATTAACCAGATTGTGATTTAATTATAACAGTATGGAAGAGTGTTAATCGAGAGAATTAGGAAAGGTACTGAGAGATTGATTGAGGAAGAACAGTGTGGGTTCAGGAGAGGAAGAGGATGTGTGGATCAGGTGTTTGGGGTAAGTCAGGTGTATGAGAAGATCTTGGAGAAAAGTAGGGACACTTTTTTTGGGCCGTTATGGATTTAGAGAAAGTGTATGACAGGTTAGATATAGAGGGGTTGTGAAGGGTGTTGCGACTGTATGGAATAAGTGGGTTTGTTGAATGCGGTGAAGAGTTTTTACATGAATAGTAGAGCATGCGTGAGAGTTGGGAATGGTATGATTGATTGGTTTGACGTGAATGTTGGGTTACGTCAAGGTTGTGTAATGTCGCCATGGTTGTTTAACGTGTATATGGATGAAGTGGTAAGGGAATTATATGAACCAGTATAAGACAGAAGCGTGGAACTAGTGGGTGAGGATGGAAGGTTGTGGAAATTGAGTCAGTTGCTATTTCTGGATGATACTGTTACTTGTGGCTGATACTGAGAATGACTTGAATCATTTGGTGACTGAGTTTATCAGTGTGTGTGAAAGAAGGAAGTTGCGGGTGAATATTGGTAAAAGTAAAGTCATTAGATGCGCAAGGAGTGTTAATATAGGCATATTGAATGTAGGAGCGAATGGAGAGTTGCTTGAAGAAGTTGAGAGTTTTAAGTATCTGGGATCGCATGTATCAAGGAGTGGATGTAGAGGTAAATCAGAGTGAAGGAAGCAAGTAAATGTCTAGGTGGGTTGAAAAGTATAATGAGAAAGTTATTTGGGAGTGAATGCAAAGAGAAGGATATATGAAGGTGTGATTGTGTCCACAGCATTGTATGGAGCAGAAACTTGGAATGCAAGAGAGGATGAAAGGAACAAGTTGAATGTAATGGAGATGAGGTGTTTGAGAGGTATGATTGGTGTATCTAGAATAGATAGAGTAAGAAATGAGCATGTCAGGCAGAGAACAGGTGTTGGAATGAGTGTTGAGATAGTTTGGACACATGGAAAGGATGAGTGATGAACGAATAGTGAAGAGAGTGTGGAGTGCAACAGTGATTGGAGTTAGGTCAAGAGGGACCTTAGAATGAGATGGATGGAATGTCAGTGGAACAGGGAAGAGTGCATGGAAGAGATAGGATTGAGTGGAGGAAGATTGTGCATATATGACGCAGCCCAAAGAAATTTCTCGCTCCTGCTAGCTCAGTGAACTGTGGTGGACGGGTGTGAGGGAAGTTGCCATGTTT
This sequence comes from Halocaridina rubra, assembly GCA_037179515.1. Classification (NCBI taxonomy): domain Eukaryota; kingdom Metazoa; phylum Arthropoda; class Malacostraca; order Decapoda; family Atyidae; genus Halocaridina; species Halocaridina rubra. The sequence goes on along the minus strand of JAXCGZ010006944.1, from coordinate 3,188 downwards.
TGAAGCGGTGGGGGAAAACCATCTGCGGCTGTCGGGCCTCATTGTTGAATATCCTTGCCTGCCTACCTTGTGGGTGACCCAAGGAGAGTGGAAGGGGGGAAGATGTGGCAACTCTCTATCCCCAAGGAGCTGAGAGGAGTGGTTGAGGTGTGTGTATGGATCGTGGTTAATGCATGTTTCTTGGCTTGGCCACCCCCCTTACAAGGGGGAATGAGGTGTGTTTATATGTATGAATGTATGATTCCACATTATGGTGAAAAAGAGCTAAAGTTTTCTTTAACTGTAATGTTCCGAAATTGTGGAAAAGCTGTTCTTAACACAATTTTTTCTGTGAACTTCTTAAAGTTAATTATTTAATTTACCTATTCTAACATATTTTCGTTCTTGAATTGCAGGCGCAGAGTGATGAGGATGATGTGGGTCCCGACGATGTTGCCGTCAATGTTGATGGCACTGTCGGGTACATGGATGAATTCTTCAATGAGGTGAGTATAACTTGATTATATATACTGTAATGGAAGATTAAACATAATATCTGTTAATAGGTGACTGATTTATCATAAAACTTAACTCTTTGTCTTCCGGTTTCCTTTCTCTACTCATGGTCTTTATGTTCATAAGATATTTTAATTATAGTGTACTAGAAGTACTTTATAATTAAAATACCAAAGATGCAAAGATTAGAACCAATCTGTTAATTAGCTATGTAGATTACATCAATATTTGGTACCAAAATACTTTAATTATTACACCTCTGCCATGATGTTGGTATTTATAACATTGCTAGAATTACTTTTTTTTTAAATTCTGACCTTTATAAGATGTTTTGATCTTACCAACATGCCTCATTTTCTTTTGTACTTGCTTGTAACGGATAGTGTTTTTCTTACACTATCCATGCATTATAGATAGCGAGGTCGGTACTGGAGATGCATCCTCTTCTTTAAATTTATTTGTTTGACTATACACTTATTTACCACCTCAAAGCTCCCATTTCTATAGTTCCTGTCACTCACTATTCCCGCCCCCTTAGGGGGAGGTTGCTAACTATGGACGTAGGTTCTGCCCATGGCAAAAGCTGACTTCAGACTAAAGTGACGCGGGCTCTGTATGCCAGTCCTGTGGCGGCGGGTTTCTTTGTGCGCACGCCTCCCTCTAGCGGCTATAGGCGTCTATATCAGATGCCTTACTACACCCCCCACCACCACTCTGAAATATATCCAATATTTTGGACTAAGCATAACTACTTTCATGAGAGCCATATAAATTTTTAACCATCATTATTTTACAAAAAAACGGGGCAGAACTATCTATTGAACTAACTTATGAAACGATTACAATCTCATATAATTATCTAAACAGATTACAGGAATATCAAATTTACTATGCAGAAAAAAACTGACAAAAGAAAAATATGTTCCTTATAATAAGCATTGTAATTAAAAGCAAAAAAATCAAAATTAAATATTCACAATTGCAATATATAGCTAGTAAGCATTGACAAAATTATTTAAGAACAAAGCTAATTAAGCTATTACATTACTCAAATAGTACGCAATGCAATTGGAGATGATATATGCAATAACTTACTAAAACAAAACATTTGCCATGTTGTGAAAAGAGAGTTAAAAATATTCACAATTACAATATGTAATTACTATACAAGGACGAAAAGATAGCTAGCACTACATGAACATAATTACGTTACTTAAATCATATAAAATACAGTTGGCTATGATCTGCATATATTGAATTATGACTTAAAACAATGATAATACTTAAACAGAAAAACTTAACATCACAATTACGTTACTTAAATACTATAAAATATAGTTGAGTATGATTTTTGCAAATTGTAACATTTAACACACATTATAGTGAGAAAAAGAGAAAAAAGAATTCAACATACACGATTAATGAATGACACTTATTCTAATAAACTTAAATCTAAGGGAGGCTTTGAGGTTGTTTTTAAAATTAATCTTGACACTAAAAAAAAAAAAAAAAAGTTACAATATTTGTTTTTCCACCAATCGTTGTCAAAGACGGTGGGGTCATATTCTTTCTTTATCTTTATCAGTTCGAATATGAGGGGGAAAATACTTTTTAATGATTTAACTTTCTTAAGTAAGGGGATTCTCACTTCCCTTTTCTCATTGTCAGTTTTAAAATTTTCTATTATAGGGATTTTCAATTCCCTTTTTTTTATTGTCACTATATTTATTATATGTATGGGGATTGTTTCTTTCCCCCTTTTTTATTTTTTATTTTTGGGGGGATTTTCATTTCCCCAGCCCCTCAGATACCCATCATTGCTAGGTCTTGGAATATGTATATCCTAATTTCCCAGGACCCCCACCTAACAACTTGGAGGTAGGTCCGGGTTTTGACGACGTGCCCGAAGCCTCTTTTTATCTGGAGACGGGCCGGACAATGGGAGGGCGTTGATGCATCTGCTGGGAACACCTCCCCCCACGTTTCTGCGACTTTTGAGGTGGTTCTATGGCCACCTCGCATGCCAACTCCTCAAGAAGGCGCAATCCCCCTCCACTAGCTGAAAAATACGAACATAGCCTGGAGTAGATCCTAGGGCTGGAAATTAGGGCCTACTGTCGCTAGTACAAATGCAAGAAAGAATACATATGACCTCTGCATACAAACAAAGGCCTTTTGTCAGCATTCAGAGGGTATACTTCGCCGCCCTGCATCTGCAGGCGCTTGCAATCTCTCCAATGGGTAAAAGGGACTGGTTTGTGAAAATGAAATTTTAAATTGCAGTTCGGGGCTGCCTGGAAATAGGGTGGTAATTGAAAGTATGTCTACACCATTAGATTATTATTTTAAGATACTTAGGACTTAGCTGAGTAACTGATACATAACATTAGTATACTATAGATATTGACGCCTTTAAGGCAGTCAAGTTTATTAGTAGGTGATAAAGGAAAGGGCCATATCGCAGACTCGTCTTTATAGGTACGGTTTGCCTAGAAGCTATAAAACAACAACTATTAATCATTGAATACATTATACAAATGTACATTACACAAGTGTATTTAGTTAATGTTATCATCCTTACTCTCTATTTATCATTTTATGCTACATTTTAATTTTTACAGGTTAATGCAGTTAGCTTCTCATAACTTACGTAATTGAGGCCCAGAGTGTATCCTCTGAATATTACGTCTGCT
>JAXCGZ010006943.1:20000-21156 GCA_037179515.1 Halocaridina rubra | reverse complement strand
ATCCTAGCCATACACAGAACCGCGACAGATGCGTTTATGAAATCCATTTGTGTGTGTCTAGCTGACTAACAATATGGTATCCTAGGTTTACACTGTTTAAGGAATCGGGCCTTTGTCTCAAGACTCTTAAATTTGATAACCGAGATCTCAATTCTGTTGTTTCTATGGGCGTCATATTGGTGTCACTCCTCTTATGACACATTCATTTTCACCTGGATTCTTTGTGTGAAATTAATCATTGATTTTCCCTTACATTTGACAACTGTCGTAGTATTGCGCTTTTTGGTCATAGAGAGTTTCATAAGTAATGAGAGAGAGAGAGAGAGAGAGAGAGAGAGAGAGAGAGAGAGAGAGAGAGAGAGAGAGAGAGAGAGAGAGAGAGAGAGAGAGAGAGAGAGAGAGAGAGAGAGAGAGAGAGAGAGAGAGAGATAATTTGGGTGTGTGAAGGGGGCTATGTTTATGCATTAGAAAGAATATCACTGGAAACTTGATATGTGGGAAGAGCATCACAGAAGTATATTTAGAATTGTATATATTATTGTCTGTGTTTGTGCATGTATATATATATATATATATATATATATATATATATATATATATATATATATATATATATATATATATATATATATATATATATATATATATATATATATAAGTCTAGTAACTATATTGCTAAGACTCTCTTTCTCTCTCTCTCTCTCTCTCTCTCTCTCTCTCTCTCTCTCTCTCTCTCTCTCTCTCTCTCTCTCTCTCTCTCTCTCTCTCTCTCTCTCTACGAATCCCGCTAACATTCCCTTCACATGCAATTATAGCAAAGAAATAATTACTTTCGGTGCTTTCACAAAGTAATTGCAATGGAAATGTAATTACGTTTTAGGGTATTCCTCCGAGAAACTTAAATTGAATTTCATGCACTATCTCATCATAAACATAAAGAGCATTTTCCAAGAAGGAGCTTTTATATATTTTAGCTTGTATTTGTGAATACATTTGAGTGTTAGATTTTTTCGTTCTCATGGTTTTTTTTTTTTTCATTATTTTTCCCTGCTGGCATGGTGAAGATTTCTAGCTATGCGGAAAAGCGCGTGATCTATGCTCGAGGCATTAGTTGAATACTTAATAGTTCGTAAGGCATCATTTAGCTAGAATGTAT
>JAXCGZ010006943.1:7500-15000 GCA_037179515.1 Halocaridina rubra | reverse complement strand
TTGGGTACAAGTGTTTAAAGAAAACATGAAGTTTGTTGTCATTATGCAGATAATACCATTAGCAGTTCAGTGGGAAGAACCACTCGACAATCACAAAATCTTGTAATTCCAAGAACAACAACAAAAATAGCAAACAAAACCCTGTCTGTTAGGGGTCCCAAATTATGGAACAATCTGCCAAAGGACATATATGAAACAGATACATCACAGAAAATAAAAAAGGAAACTTAGAGAGCATCTACACAATAGCTGAAAATATCAATGTATTAACATGTATGCTCTAATTCTGTAAACATTTCCCTAAGGTGGTGTGCTATTTATTCATGATAATTCATGCACTGTGTGTATAATATATACCCACTGTATATTTTGTGGAAATAAAGGAATTCTTATATATTATTTTTATTTTATTATTATTATTAATCTCTTTTTCCTTTTTTTTATTTTCCTCCTCCTCCTATTACTCGTCCTCATCCTTTTCATCTTCCTCGTACCCCTTATCCTCCTTCTCTTCCGCATCCTCTTCTTCCTCGTCCTCCTCATCCTTCTCTTCTTTTTCCTCATTCTTCTCCTCCTCATCATCATCATTTTCCCCCTCCACTTCGTGCTCCTCCTCCTCCTACTCATCATCATCATCATCATCCTCATTATCCTCCTTCCTCCTCCTCTTTTCCCTCTTCCTATCTCTTCTTCTTTCATCATTTTCTTCTTTTTCTTTCCCCTGCTGTCTCACGCTCTTCATTCTTCCTCATTTTTCCTCCTTCTTCATTTTCCTCCTCTTCATTTTTTCCTCTTCTTCCTCTTTTTCTTCGTCTTCCTCTTTCCTCCTCTTCTTCCTCTTCCATCCTTATCATCTTGTTCCTCCTCCTGTTCCTTTCTCTACTTGACGTTAGACTTGGTATTCATTGCTCCAGAAATTTTCCTCTGTTTATATTGAAGAGGAAAATGCATAAACTAATAGAAATAAATTCTTATATTCAGAGAGAAAATTCTTTGGTTACAAAACTACAAAATACTTAACGAATGACGTAGAACCCTTATTTAGAGGATGGAAAATAAAGGTTCTGTTTGGAAGCATATAAACTCACTCTGTTAGTAAGCATCACTGAAAAGACACTTTCGTTCAATTCTAGATATACAGTAGGTTCTATTACGAAAAATTCGTCAGGTAGATCTTTTAGATGCACTATAAGTACGTTCTATTGCGAAGAAACCATCAAACAAAAGTTCCAAAATATAATCTATAAGGAAATATCATCAAAAGGAACTTAACATTCAGAGCATGCAGGTCATACTTACCAGCAAGTGTGACTGTGAGTATAACGAGAAATGGAATGCAAATCTTCCTATGTGCAGTTCCATCGTTATATCCTTCTACAATAGCGTACTGATTTCACTAACTTCCGTTATGGGTGGCTTCCCATCAAGGAGCGGAAAGCTGAAAGTGATTTTCCTAATTCAATGTTAGAGAGTATCAGAAATACATTGCGGGAAGAGAGTCTTTGCCTCGAGTGCATATATTGGAATATCATTGTTTGTTTGTTTTTATTTTATGCTGGCAAAGCTATATTTGAATTTAAGTAATATAGATACTTTGCCTTAAACAACATATGTGTTATAGATTAGAAAAAAAAATTAATAAAGCAGTATGGATGCCTCTTCTCTGCTAGTAAATGCTTTTGTAATAGTGACGTTGTGAGCATTAAGACAAGATGGTTTTCTCACCCGATTACCAAATTCAATATATACAGAATATTGGAAAGTCGATGAAGTGGAAGGCACCTTGAATGAGTTGTGTGATGTCCTTCGTCTCTCAGAGGCGTTTAATAATTATGCGGGTATAGGAATGTCTTCTGTTAAGATAATGTACCTTTAAGGTATTTATGAATGAGATTTATACAATTTTATCATTTTTGAAGTGCATTATCTCTAACAAAATACTTTAAAAGGAATAAAAATAAATTTAAAGGCTAAATGAACACTGAACTTTTGCTTTAATTAAAGTTTCAAACAATATTCTAAGATATATCTAGTATCTGGGCTATCTAGGAATGCCGCAGTGTTAAGGTATCGCAAGATCAGTTGAACGGAATGCAGATATGTATATATCTTATCACCTTTACACTATAGCTGAAAGGAAATATTTATAACAATTACTTACAAAGTAATCTCTACCCCAGCTCTGAAACTGCCAATATTGGGATTAACACTCAGTTCCTGCTCTTAGCATTTCTGATGTTTATGGCTTACCGACAGATACAGTCATTATTCTGTTGGATGTCTAATCTCCTCTCTAGACGTAGAGTTGATAATATGCCTCATATTATCATATTGGGGATCGGTAGTGGAAACTTATTCACTTTTTCAGTTTTGCAAAACTCAAGTATAAAAGATCAGTACAGTCATGAACACTTTTTCTCTTTTTTCGGGGCTTAGCTTAAGTGTTAGACTTTATTTTTTAATGAAGAGTCCTAGTTCTCGCATTCTTTTTCCTTTATTTTTCTTGATGCCCACCCAAACCGGTTCGCATTTAGTTATTCTCCTCCTCCTCCTCCTCCTCCTCCTCCTCCTCCTCCTCCTCCTCCTCCTCCTCCTCCTCCTCCTCCTCCTTTTCCTCCTCCTCCTCCTCTGGCAATTTCTTCTACCCCTCTCCCTGCTATTTTTTATACTACTCCCCCTTTTCCTCCCACCCCGGCTGTTGCAGGCATCATTAGTATTCTCTTTGTAGCGTCCAGAATCCTTCATCAAAGTATATCATGCTACTAAAGTTAACTTTGCGTGTTGTTCTGTGTGCTGCAGATGCTATTGTTGAGAAACGGTAAGCGTACTAATTACTTGGCATTTTGGTGGCTGCCACCAAGCTTGGTCTGCTTTCAAGTAAAGCAGACCGTTCTAGTACTTCAAAGAAATACTATTATCCAATAGGCGATGAAAAAAAAAAGACTCTACTTTTCTTGGCATCGTGTATTGCCTCTTTTTGTCTGTTATGAAAAAGATAATTTTCTTATTATCGGGAATCACTTTTTCACAAAGCATATAACTTTTCAGAATTCACAATGTGCAGTAGTATCTAGCATGTATTAATATGCAATTGACTAATCTTTCATCGGATTCACGTGTTTTAATAATAAATAAAACGGCAGACAACAGAAATATTATCAAGATTTCTTGATGTGTTTCTCTAAAAACTTTCTCACGAAGCTTCAAACTATCACCTCTGGTACTAGAGCCACCCTTATCACAGTATCGCTCCCTGCCAACTGTGTGTGTGTGTGTGTGTGTGTGTGTGTGTGTGTGTGTGTGTGTGTGTGTGTGTGTGTGTGTGTGTGTGTGGGTGTGTGTGTGTGTGTGTGTGTGTGTGTGTGTGCTTCATTACATGGCAACTTCTCTCACACTCGTCCATCACAGTTCGCTGAGCTATCAGGTGCGATAAATCCCTCTGGTCCGTGTCAACTATGCACAGTCTTCCTCCACTCATTCCTATCGCTTGCACGCTCTCTTCCCTGGTCCACTGACATTCCATGTGCATCCAATGTCATTTTCACGTCATCCATCCATCTCATTCTAGGTCTTTCTCTTGGCCTAACTCCAACCACTTCCGCACTCCACACTCCTTTTGCTAGTCTTTCATCACTCATCTTTTCCATGTGTCCAAACCAACTCAACACTCTCTGATCTAAAGTATCCGATAGCCTTCTTTCAACGCGTGTTCTCTGCCTGATCTCCTCATTTCTCACTCTAACTATAATATCAGTAATATATGGTGTTCATAATGGATCTCTTCTCCAGAACTTCTTAGGGATTACAGTGAAGGGGTAGTGGTGTACCAACGATGCTGAAGTATCATATATCTCCGATATTGTCATGTATCATCTATTGTAGACATCATGTATCCTGATAGATGAGAGTTTTATTGATCCATGGCGGATATGTATTATTTGATGGAGAAAAAATCATATATTATATATTGCGTCTGGAATAGTATTTGATGTGTCTATAAAGCGGATTTCCATAGATCTTCAAAAGAGCTTGATTTATGAAGTTTCTACAATATATTTTTTTAGCGAATGTTTTTGTTTTGCCATTTTGTGTCACTATTTCTGTCCATTATGGGGGTGGACAAAGACAAGTTGGAGATTGGGAATTAAGGCTAGATGCCCTTTCTACCGCCCCGCGGTGTTCTCGATCACAGGCCTTTAACCTTACATGTCAAGTGGTTTTGACCACTGTGCTACCGTGGATTCCTCCTTGTTGGAGAATAATTAAGCAAAAAAAATATATTGCGTATAGAGATTATATTCCTATGTATATATTAATTGTATTTCAGGTTCTTTGCTTTCGTGTAGGATGAAGTTATATGTTTAAAAGATTATAAACCTACATGATTAACTATAGAAAACACTCTGTTCTTATGTAATTTGAGTGAGTAGTAGAGAATTATAACTTTTATTTTGTATAAATTCTTCTATATATGTTACTTTATACTGGCATATAATGTTAATCCATTATCAAACAAATATATTCTCTCAGAGAATTTTATTTGTTGTTATTTTTCTTTTCAGTAACTGTAATAAATCAGATGGAAATCTTGCAGCAATCATTGATTGGAAATGTATTCGGATTTCTTGCAATTGCAATGTTTTCATGCTGGAAATCGCAGTACAAATTGCCTGTATATTACGCGCAACTGATGCAGATTCTTTTCCAGGCGGTTCCATTATTTTTATGTCAAGGCACTGAAATTTGGAACCAAAAAATTTTATGCGCTCCACGGTCACTGAATCGCTGGAATAACAGATAGGGGAAAGGACTTTTTTTTTCTAGTTTTTGCTCACTATTTTACGCAGGCGTATGCACGCAAGGGAACACTCATGGACGCACACACACATGCACACAAGCACACACACACACACGCACACACACATACACGTGCACGCACACACGAATACATACACGCACACACACATGCGTAAACTGAATACTTATTGTCTGGAATTTTGATTGCTCTATCTCCAAAAACATTTCGAACCTTAACGGATAAAAATTTATATACAATCTTTACGGAGATGAGACATTTTATTCTGAATATGCTACATGATTCGTCACGAGAAGATAATTGGTATAATGGGGATCTTAGTAGGATAATTCAAAACAAACTTTCAGTTTCGTTGCCTTCATCTTCGAAACGATTTTTTTTTTCTGATGATTCAATTGATATGATTTTATGACGAATATTTTCTGAAGATGTTTATCAGAAATTAACATTCAATAAAATTTTGTTTTGTTTTGAACAATAATTTAGGTTATAGCTCTATATGATATGTATTAAAATCACGTCTCACCCAGGTCTAACTGATGTGAATAATGTCATAGCAAGTGACAGACTTTGATTAACAAGGTTACACTTATCAATTCTTTATCAGGCGACTGAAGGTCGTGTTTGGAGCAGTTTTGATTATGTGTATGTGTGTGTTGTCTTTGCACACAAGTATGTATATAAACATATGTATGTATGTATATATATATATATATTTTTTTTCTCTCTCTCTCTCTTTATAGAAAAACTGTCTCCTTTTCGAGTTCAAAAAATAGTTTTTCCCATTATTTCCAAAATGTATTTTATGCGATGAAAAGTTAAATATATACAGTAAGTGAAAAGGAACAAAAAGTAACGAAAGCAGTGTAAATGAGAAGAAAAAAGTAAAAAAATAAATGCTAATAGACAACATGAAATCCAAATGTGGTGTGTGCTTCATGAATACAAACTATATAACAGAATATAATTAGAAAATAATAAAAGTAATTAAATTAATTGGAAATTGAAACTTTTCATTGTTGTTTGGATACTCTTCTTACATACTGGTGGAATTCATATACGAGAAGATGAATTTAAAGTGTCTGAAAGCACTCTGAAAGCGGTATAAGAAATTAAATTCGATGTTAGATTTTATGTCATTGGAGAGCATCTTTTATTTATGAAAGGATGTTACTGAATTTGTCTCACAAGATTTTCTCATTTACAAGTTGACTTTACCACTGAAAATATATATTGTGTTGAAAAGGATCACATAAAAATTAATGTCAAGCACATGAATACCTATGAAATAATAATATATTTCTTTGTAACTGTTTTAATTCTATTTAAACGTCATTTATTATTGTTAACATATCTTTCAAGATAAACTTAGCTAAAAGTGAGTCAGTGACCATACAGTAAAGCCCTTAATATTGTATTTCAGGCTTACTCCTCCTCTCAGGCTGCTAGATTCCAGAAATTAAATTTAATACTTCTACTAACTCAAGATACCTCAGTCATTTTTGCTAGCTTCTGGATTAGAAAGTTGGTAATTCGTAACATTGATTATGCGCTTCTATCCTTATGTATTCTGTAATTCAATATCATTGTTAGAAACATCCACCAACATGACTATATATATATATATATATATATATATATATATATATATATATATATATATATATATATATATATATATATATATATATATGTATATATGCATATATATATATATATATATATATATATATATATATATATATATATATATATATATATATATATATATATACATACATATATATGAATATATATATATATATATATATATATATATATATATATATATATATATATATATATATATATATATATATATATATATATATATATATATATATATATACATATATATGAATATATATATATATATATATATATATATATATATATATATATATATATATATATATATATATATATATATATATATATATATATATATATATATATATATATATATATATACATATATATATATATATATATATATATATATATATATATATATATACATATATATATATATATATATATATATATATATATATATATATATATATATATATATATATATATATATATATATATATATATATATATGTATATATATATATATATATATATATATATATATATATATATATATATATATATATATATATATATATATATATATATTTATTTATTCCTTGGTGCGTGCGACCCTAGATACTTAAAACCTTCAACTTCTTCAAGCAAGTCCCCATTCACTCCTACATTCAATCTGCCAACATTGAAACTCCTCTTGCATCTCATGACTTTACTTTCACCAATGTTTATCCACAAATTCCTTCTTTCACACACCGTATCAGCTCATTTACCAAAAGGTTCAGTTCATTCTCAGTATCAGCCACCAGTGCTGTGTCATCAGCAAATAGTAATTGATTCATTTTCCATGACCTTCCATACTCACCCCACTTATTCCAAACCTTTGTTTAATACTCTTTCATTTATTTTCCTTACAACTCTATTCATATAAACACTTAGTAGCCATGGTGAACAATACAGCCTTGACTTAACCTAACATGCATTTCGAAGCAAAAACGGATGCCATTCCCTATTCTCACACGTGCTCTATTATTCATATAAAACCTCTTCAC
>JAXCGZ010006942.1:10000-21186 GCA_037179515.1 Halocaridina rubra | reverse complement strand
ATATATATATATATATATATATATATATATATATATATATATATATATATATATATATATATATATATATATATATATATATATATATATATATATATATATATATATATATATATATATATATATATATATATATATATATATATATATATATATATATATATATATATATATATATATATATATATATATATATATATATATATATATATATATATATATATATATATATATATATATATATATATATATGATTAAGTTCTAACCCCGACCAGGACTTGAACGTAGGACTTATAATTACTAAGTTAAAAGTCTACCAACTACACCAAAGAAGGTTAATAATATCCAACCTTTTAGTTTATATCTATTATTCCTTTGGAATGAACTCATTCTATCTGAATGTCACAATGTTCATATTACAGACTCTTCAGTCTCACTCGTCTTGAATCCAGGACTTATAATTACTAAGTCAATCCAACCTTTTACCTTATATCTCCTAATCATAGGAGTGAACGCATTCTATCTGAATGCCAGTATGTTCATATAACAGATTACACAAACTCACTCGTGGCTTCATCTTCGCATTTAATTCAACTCCCAATATCATTCGGGTCAAACAGTAACCAAATAAGCACATTACATATGTGAAAACATGAATCATATTTTACCCAGACCGGGACTTGAACCTAGGAAGTATAATTGCTAGGTCAAGACGCTACCAACTATATCACATAAGGTTAAAAGGAATCCAACCTTATAGCTTATATCTGTTATACTTAGGAATGAACGCATTCTATCTGAATGCCTGTATGTTCATATTATAGATTCCCCATCCTCACTCGTGGCTTCCTTTTTCCACTGAATTCAACTCCCAATCTCATTCGGGTCCAACCATAACCAAATAAGCACATTACATATATGAAAACATGAATATTTTTTATCCCGACCAGGACTTGAACCTAGGAATTATAATTACTAAGTCAAGGCGCTACCAACTACACCACAGAAGGTTAAAAGGAATCCATTCTTATAGCTTATATCTGCTATGCTTAGGAATGAACGCATTCTATGTGAATGCCAGAATGTTCATATTACAAATTCCCCAACCTCACTCTTGGCTTAATTTTTGCATTTAATTCAACTCCCAATCTCATTCGGTCCAACAATAACCAAATAAGCACATTATATATGTGAAAACATGAATATTTTTTACCCCGACCAGGACTTGAACCTAGGAATTATAATTACTAAGTCAAGGCTCTGCCAAGTACTCCATAGAAGGTTAAAAGGAATCAAACGTTATAGCTTATATCTGCAATACTTAGGACTGAACGCATTCTATCTGAATGCCACTATTTTCATATTAAAGATTCTTCAACCTTACTTCTGGCTTTATTTTCGCATTTAATTCAAGTCAAAATCTCATTCAGTTCCAAAATTAATCAATTAGCACAATACATATGTGAAAACTTGAATAATTTTTTACCCCGACCGGGACTTGAACCGAGAACTAAGTCAAGGCGCTACCAACTACACCACAGCAGGTTAAAAGGAATACAACCTTATAGCTTATATCTGTTATACATAGGAATGAATGCAGTCTATCTGAATGGCAGTATGTTCATATTACAGATTCCCCAACATCACTCGTGGCTGTATGGTTGGATACCTTTTAACCTCCTGTGGTGTAGTTGGTAGCTCCTTGACTTAGTAATTATAAGTCATAGGTTCAAGTCGCGGTTGGGGTAAAAGATGATTCATTTTTTCACATATATATATTGCTTATTTGGTTATTGTTGGACCCGAATGAGATTGGGTGTTGAATTAAATACGAAAACTAAGCCACGAGAGAGTTGGGGAATCTTTAATTTGAACATACTGGCTTTCAGATAGAATGCATTCAGTCCTAAGTATAGCAGATATGAGCTATATGGTTGGATTTCTTTCAACCTGTGGTGTGGTTGACAGCACTTTGACTTAGTAATTATAAGTCCTTGCTTCAAGTCCCGGTCGGGGTAAAAAATGATTCATATTTTTACATATGTAATGTGCTTATTTGGTTATTGTTGGACCCGACTGATATTTTGAGTAGAATTAAATGCGAAAATGAAGCCACGGGTGAGGTTGGGGAATCTGTAATATGAACATAGTAGCATTCAGATAGAATGCGTTCATTCCTAAGTATAGTAGATATAAGCTAAAAGGTTGGATTCCTTTTAATCTTCTGTGGTGTCTTTGGTAGCTCCTTGACTTAGTAATTATAAGTTCTAGCTTCGAGTCCTTGTTGGGGTAAAAAATGATTTGTGTTTTGTCATTTGTAATGTGCTTATTGGTTATTGTTGGACCCGAATGAGATTGGAAGTTGTATTAAATGCGAAAATGAAGCCACGAGTAAGGTTGGGAATCTGTAATATGAACACAGTGGCATTCAGATAGAATGCGTTCATTCCTATGTATAGCAGATATAAGCTATAAGTTCTGATTCCCTTTAACCTTCTGTGGTGTCGTTGGTAGCGCCTTGACTAAGTAATAATAAGTTCTAGCCTCAAGTCCGGGTCGGGGTAAAAAGTGATTCATGTTTCGCATTCATGAGGTCGAAAGATCGGTTCCCGTCCAAGACCGAGAGTTTAAGCTGTTTACTGGCAGGAACTGCTGTGGGTGGACACCACAGTGGGGGGTTGGGGCTTACCCTGGCTGACGAATACCCATTGCATTGAAATGGAAATAAAGTATTATATATATATATAGAATGAGATTTGGAGTTGAACTGAATGCGAAAATGAAGCCACGAGTGAGGTTGGGGAATCTGTAATATGAACATAATGGCATTCAGATAGAATGCGTTCATTCCTATGTATAGCAGATATAAGCTATAAGGTTGGATTCCTTTTAACCTTCTGTGGTGTAGTTGGTAGCGCCTTGACTTAGTAATTATATGTCCTAGGTTCAATTCCCGGTCGGGGTAAAATATGTTTCATGTTTTCACATATGTAATGTTCTTATTTGGTTTTATATATATATATATATATATATATATATATATATATATATATATATATATATATATATATATATATATATATATATATATATATATAACCAAATAATCACATTACACATGTGAAAACATGAATCATTATTTACCCCTAGCGGGACCCGAACTTAGGACTTATAATTACTAAGTCAAGGCGCTACCAACTACACACCACAGAAGGTTAAAAGGAATCCAAACCTTATAGCTTATATCTGCTATACTTAGGAATGAACGCATTCTATCTGAACATAGTGGCATTCAGATAGAATGCGTTCATTCCTAAGTATAGCAGATATAAGCTATAAGGTTGGATTCCTTTTAACTTTCTGTGGTGTGTAGTTGGTAGCGCCTTGACTTAATAATTTTAAGTCCTAGGTACGATTCCCGGTCGGGGTAAATAATTATTCATATATATATATATATATATATATATATATATATATATATATATATATATATATATATATATATATATATATACACATACATATATACATATTTTTTTTTTGAGTGTGACACTGTTACATGTAAATACTGGTCTCTTAAATTAAGGCCCCGGCAAGAGAAAACACCAGAGACAAAGGAAAAGAAAAAGGTTATTGACAAGGCAGAGATGAGGTAATGATACACAAAGGTAACCGACTAACAGAAAAATAGTCAAAGTACCGAGTATCTAGAGATATGAAGGTTTAGGCCCTGAGATGATGATAAACCGCCTTATGAAGGAAGGTAGGTCTTTTTTGGAAAGACAGAAGGAGGAAGAAAGTTCCAGAGTCTGGATATAGATGAGAAGATGCAAATCACTGCACCGACCAATCCGCGAGCTACAAATTTTCAAACTGTACTTGTGAAATGAGACCTTTTGGTGAATTTTATGTGGCTTCGGCAGTGCTAAAGGGATGCAACTCGCCAACTCATCAGAACAGAGATGGAAGTAGTAGCGATAGAATAGAGAAAAGGAAAATATCTTACGACGAAGAGAGAGAGAGAGAGAGAGAGAGAGAGAGAGAGAGAGAGGAGAGAGAGAGAGAGAGAGAGAGAGAGAGAGAGAGAGAGAGAGAGAGAGAGAGAGAGAGAGGTCAAATCAAATCAAATCAAATCAAATCAAAACATTTATTTCCATTTTGTACAATGGTTATTCAACATTAATAGTAACTTATAAATAGACATGTAATTAAACTAATAAATAAGAGGGTTAGACATATAGGTAAATTAAATGTAGCTTTCATAGAATATAATAATGCTGTAATAAAAATGTTAACAATAATGTTAATACTAAAGTAGTAAGTATGCCACTAGATACAGGATCGTTATTATCGGCATCATTTCCATATTTGTTTCCTTACAATGAGAATAATTAGTTCTTAATGAGCAGCAACTATTTGTCCAAAAGAAAACTATATAGTTTGCCTTTGAAAGCTGTGAAAGAGGATGCATTTTTATTATGCTCTGGAATATTATTCCAGAGTGTTGGCCCTTTGATAGTGATCATCTTTGAACCTGCTTCTGTGTTTGTTCTGTGAATAAAGAGCTCACTGCTCTGTCTTGTGTTGGTTCCCCTTATATCCCTGACTGTTTTTAAATCAAATAGCCAGCTAGGATAATGATGGTCCAAAATTTTGAATACAAAAACATAAATAGCATAAGCGACCTTATTTTCTGCCCGCAGCCACCCAAATTTATTGAGAGCTGGTGTGATGTGGTCATATTTTCTTATTCCTCCCAGGGCAACTCGAGCTGCAAAATTATTAAGCTTCTGTATTCTGTTTATCTGAGTCTTAGTGGTAGATCCCCAAACAGTTGTGCAGTAATTAATGTGACTTAGGGCTAGAGATTCAACAACAGTTATTCGAGTGGTAGTCTCAAAATTGTCTTTTATACGTGATAAGTACATTAATGTTCCTGTAACCTTTTTGCACACTTTATCTATGTGGGAATCAAACAACATGTGGTTATCAAAGTGAATTCCTAGGTTTTTGATTGTTTTGCTAGGTGTGATAATATTGTCGCAAAAATTAATTGTTGCGTTTTCTGGAATTTGTGCTATGTGGAACCTTGAACCAATAAATATGCACTGTGTTTAACTTTCGTTAATTAACAACCCAATTTCTTGGAAATAGGTTTTAATTTTTGACAGAGTGTTTTCTGCTCTTAAAGTTAGCTCTGGGAGGTTATTAATATCACCACTAAGGAGTAGTTGAGTATCATCTGCATATTGTACGACTAGACAGTCAGAAATGAAAGAAGATAGATCATTTACGTAAATGGAGAAGAGGATAGGACCAAGTACTGATCCCTGTGGAACACCAAATGATGCATCTTTTGGCACAGAGATAATGTTGTTAAGACGTATGGACTGTTTACGATTAGATAGATACTCGCTAAACCAGCTTGGATCAATATTTAAGTTAATACATTTACTTAAAAGAATTTCATGGTTTACACTGTCGAAGGCTTTTGATAAGTCTAATAAAATTAGTAAAGATATTTTTTTCATATCTATATTATTATAAATACTATTCGTAACTTTAAGCAGTGCAGTTTCCGTCGAGAGTTTTTTTCTGAAACCATGTTGGCTAATCGTTAGTAGTCTATTTGATTCTAAATATGACATAAGTTGGCATGCAACAATTTTTTCTAATATTTTAGAGAAAATGGGTAGCAGGGAAATGGGACGATAGTTTGTCACATCTTCTCTGTCCCCCTTTTTATGCAGAGGTATTACATGTGATATTTTCCAAGAGTCAGGAAACTTTTTAGTAACAATGGAAGTGTTCATAATAGTTAGAATATAGGATGCAATCATGGGTAGAGCATCTTTGATGAACTGAAATGGTATACCATGTGAACCATAAGAGCCAGAGTTTCTTAGGCTCTTTATGGTAAGAATTAGGGTAGCACAATCTATAGGAGTTAGCTTGAAGTACCCTCTTGTGTTTTCATTGGAAGAATTGTCATTTAAGCAATTACTCATATTCACTGAGTTGATGTTTTCTTGAGTTTTTTCATATGTATTTTTGCCAACGTTAGTAAAATAGTTATTAAAGTTATCTGCTTTGTCTTTCAACTCCGTAATATTTTCATAACTTTCTGAGGTACTCTTTTCATTTGGTATCATGCTTCTTATCACTTTCCATGTTGCTGCTGTATCATGTCTAGAGTTATTAAATAGTTTTTTGCAAAAGTATTTTTTACTTACACTGATGAGAGATCTGACACGTTTCTTTTCTGTTTTATAACGTTCTCGGAGAGTCATATCATATCTATTCATTTTTAGCTCTTTTTGTATTTGATTTCTGATTTGCATTGCCTCTTTGATGTCATTAGTTAGCCAGGGGGCTGAGGGGCGGGTTATTTTTCTTGTTACAATGGGTGCACAACTATCTAAGCATTCAAGGAAGACTTTTGTTAAAATCTCAAAATGCAAATCGACGTTATCTGTGTATTGAATTCTATTAAGTGCATTTGTGTTGTTGATTAATGTTTCACAAAAGATATCAGGGGAGTAATTTTTTAGACACCGGAATGTCTTGAGGAGAGGCTTCCTTTTCGGCTTGTTTATGTTTAGCACAGCAATGTTCAGCTCGTGGTCTGCAATTGGGCAGGGAACTACGTCCCAATAGGGTATACTTTCCACTTTATTTGTTATTATCAGATCTAAAAGAGTCCTAGAATTAGGGGTTATGCGGGTCGGTTTTGTCACTATTTGTGTTAACTTCACAGTGTTGATCACCCTTTTCATTTTGTTATCTGCTGAGAGCAAGTCATCATTAAAATCACCAAGTATGAGAGAGAGAGAGAGAGAGAGAGAGAGAGAGGGAGAGAGAGAGAGAGAGAGAGAGAGAGAGAGAGAGAGAGAGAGAGAGAGAGAGAGAGAGAGAGAGAGAGAGAGAGAGAAGAGAGAGAGAGAGGGGAGAGAGAGGAGAGAGAGAGAGAGAGAGAGAGAGAGAGAGAGAGAGAGAGAGAGAGAGAGAGAGAGAGAGAGAGAGAGAGAGAGAGAGAGAGAGAGAGGAGAGAGAGAGAGAGAGAGAGAGAGAGAAGAGAGAGAGAGAGAGAGAGAGAATCCAGATTAGAAATAAGAGAAGGTTCATTCCTGAGTCTGATTGCCTTAGATTCAATCCTGTCAAGGATATATGTATAAGAAGAAGCACCCCAGAAGTGTGAGCAGTATTCTAAGCAGGGACGGATAAGACCTTTATAGATTATAGGTAACTGTAAAGAGGAAAAGTAACTGCGAAAACAATACAGAACCCCCAATTTTTTTTATGAAGTATTAGAAATCAGATTATGTGATTCCTTCAAAACAAATTAGAGGCTATATGGATTCCTAATATGTTAACTGAATTGAGTGGGTGAATCTCGTTAGTTTTGAAGACAATAGAGCTATCATGAGGAGAAGGAGATAAATAGATTGCCAGAAACTATGTCTTGGAGGTACTAAATTAACTAAATTTTAGGTGCTCCACTGACATACTCTCTGCAAACCGGAGTTAAGAGTAGAAGAAAGAGTGATACGAGACTGATTACGAGTAGCAGATGAAGGTTGTTGAAGGAAATCAGAGGAAAAGTGAAAGGTAGAATCGTCAGCATAGGCATGAAGAAGAGAGGAAGATGGGGATTGTAGAAGATCATTGATGAAAAGAAGGAACAAAGTACGTGAAAGAATGGAGCCCCGTGGAACACCACTGGTTACAGGGAATGGGCTAGATGTCTTGACATCATCAACTACAGATATAAAACGGTCAGAAAGAAAACTGGAAATCAGAGAACAAAGAGAAGGGGTAAAGACATAATTAGTGAGTTTGGCCAACAAAACCTAGTTCCAGACTCTGTCAAAAGCCTTGGAGATATCAAGTGCGACGACAAAGGATTCCCCATAGTTCCTCAGAGAAGATGAACATACATGAGTAAGATAGGGCAGGAGATCACCAGTGGATCTTGCCTTGCAGAAGCCGCACTGGTGATCTGAGATAAGTGAGTTAGATTCAAGGCGTTTCAAGAAGTGAGCATTGAGCAAATTTTCGAAAAATAAAATTTAGTAATAAAAAAAGGTTAGGGCAATAGGTCGGTAGTTTCAAAGAATAGAACAGTCACCATTCTTAGGAACAGGTTGAACTAGAGCATGTTTCCAATATGAATGATAGGTATATGTTACTTGGTTTGACCTTGCCTGCTCCATCGTTATTTCAGACCAGGGATCTTGCATGTCAGCAGGACCAAATCTTCCCTCTGATTTAACTAGCTCTCCTTTATTAATGCTAGAAATTGCTGTACTGCTAAGATTCGAAGGTCTAAAGCCTACTTTATTAGAAGGATAGGTGATGATTTCAATTCCAATCCCACTGTTAAATGTGTCTTGTCCTTAGCCAAAAACCTCTCCAAAAACTTCTGTAGATCAAGCTTTCCCCCTCTCAGTCATTCTGATGGTTCTATAGATTTCTCTTCCACTGACAAAGCTGCTCTCTTTGACTCTCATTTTGCTACCAACTCTTCCACAAAGAATTCCAGAACACCTTTTCCTCATACTTTACCTCTTTCTAACGCTATGCCCTACCTTATCATTTCTTCACGCAGAGTTCATAAGGTTCTTTACCCACCTAAGACAAACAAGGTATCTGTACCCGATGGTATCCTTTCAAGATTCCTTGAGAAGTATGCAGATGAACTGGATCCCGTAATTTGCCATCTTTTTCGCCTCATTTTCTCAACCAGTATCTTTTCCTCATCTTGTAAGCATGCCCTAGTGCAACCTGTTCCTAAGAAGGATGATCGAGCTATTTCCTTAACCTCTGCTATCGCTATAGTTATCAAGACTTTACTCAATTCTCACCTCTTGAAACGTCTTCAAAAATTTTTCTAATCTCTGATCACCAGTACGGCTTCTTCAAGACAAGATTCTTACCCCCTGTCCTGTCCTTCTCATGTGTGGTCAACTTCTGTGAGGAATAATGTGGAGTCCTTATGTCGTCGCCCTTGATATCTCTAAGCCTTTTGACAGAGTCTGGCACGAGGCTTTGTTGGCCAACTCACTGATTATGGCTTTACCCCTTCTCTCTGTTCTCTGATTTCCAGTTTTCTTTCTGACCATTATATATCTGTGGTTGTTGACGTCTCAACATCTGGCCCATTCCATGTTACCAGTGGTGCTCCAGAGGGCTCTATTCTTGCACCTACTCTGTTCCTTCTTTTCATCATTGATCTTCAGTCCCAATCCTCCTCTCTTCTCCACCCCATTGCCCATGATTGTACCCTTCAGTTTTCCTCTTCTTTTTCTTCTCAACCTTCATCTACTGCTCGTAATCAGTCTCGCATGACTCTTTCTTCTACTCTCAACTCCGGTTTGCATAGGGTATCTGAGTAGGGCTCCCAAAATTTAGTTAAATTTAATGCCTCCAAGGTGGAGTTTCTGGTTATCTATATCTTCTTCTCCTGATCATCCTATTTTCTTGCAAACAAAAGGACTTTACCCTCTTAATTCTATTAATATACAAGAAATCCAGATAGCCTCTAACTTGTCTTGGAGGAACCTTATAATCCAAATTTCTAAATCTGCATTCAAAATATTATTGTTTCTGTTCCGTTTACGTCATTACTTTTCCTCTTTTCAGTTATTTATAATCCCTGCTAAGAGTACTGCTCGCACATCTGGGGGGCTTTTTCATATACTAATCTCCTTGAATCTAAGGCAGTCATATGGATTCTCTTTCTCTTAGCCATAAGGTATCATCTCATTCTTTCTATCGCATCTACTTCCATCTCCATTCTGATGTGTTGGCTATTTTGGTCATTATTGTTACTATCACTGTTGAAATGGATTTTTTTATTATATAATTGTAGGTATTGCTGCTATTTTTCGATTTTTCATCAATATATTCATCATTGTTTTACTGCAGCTATTTTGGACACATTTCCACTATTCCAATAAAATGTGGTGCATTGTTCTTAATTTTCACTATTGTTATTATTATTATTGTTATTTTGATCATTAATGCTACTTTACTGTTATTGTGAATTTTTACATTTTTGATACAATTCTAATATCATTACTATTTTGGTAAATATTTTTACTACTGAGGTAAAGGGGAGTGCTTTGGGATAAAGGATTTTGGCAAAAAAAAAAAAATGGGTAAGGAGGATGGCTTTGGATTAAGGAATAAGGTTTTGAGGGTAAAATAAGAGAGTTTTAGAGAAAAAAAAAAGGGTTTTGGTAAAAAAAAAAGTTATATGTGGCGAAGAAAAGGAATTTGTGGTAAAAACGAAAGAAAACAGAGTGTTATGGGGTAAAAAAAAAAAAAAAAAAGGTTTGAGGTTAAAACTGGGGATTTTGTTGTAAAAAGGAGGTCTTGGGGTAAATGTGAGGATTTTGTTGAAAAAAGGGGTTTTGGGGTAAAGACGATTTTGAGGGCTAGAATGGGTTTATAGGAAAAAATAGGAATTTAAATGAGGGTTCAGGGGCAAACAAGTAAAACCGAGAGTTTTAGGGGGTAAGGAAGATGGTTTCACAGTAAAAATGCGAGTTTTGGGGTAAAAAGATGGCTTGGTTTAAAAACATCATATGGAAAGATCAGACATTAATTTAGATTATGCAGTATACCTCGAAATCAAGCTAAAGAAGTGACTTTGACTATTTTCTAAACATTTCTCAAAATTGAAAATTCCAAAAAAATAAATTTATGATATACGAGTATGCCTATTCCAAAGCTAAAGCATATAGTTGCAAAAAGTTTTTAGATGAAGAGTGGCCTTGGAGAACTCAACGTTTACCTTATTCATATTCAAAATAAGTCATGTACATGAGAAGATCAGGTTTAAATCTTTGTTAAATATTTCTATTTCAAGGCTAAAGAAGTAGCTGCCTTTCAACATTAGAACTATAAACAGATAATTTTGATTATGTGCCCATTGAGTCTTCTCATGGAATGTACCTTAAAGTAAATTTCGTTGCTGACCTTTTAAAGATCTCGCGGTATTGTGTGGCTATATGCAAAAAAATGTGTTCAGGAACTCCCTTTTTTGAAGATTCTGGCCTAGGTAAAGCTTACAAGGTAATAAGAAGATAATGGGAATTTTATTAACATTTGATAATGATTGCAATTAACTTTAAATTGGTGTTCGCATTTGTATAAATGACAAATCCTATGTGAAATAATGG
>JAXCGZ010006941.1:7500-20000 GCA_037179515.1 Halocaridina rubra | reverse complement strand
TTATCTACTTGTATTACTACTATTACTACTACTACTACTTACGCTGCTATTTCAATAGCGCCTGGAGTATTTGATGCTTGAAAGGGAGAGCAATGCAGCTGCATACAATAGGTTCAAGTATAATAAAAACAATAGGTCCAGTAATTATGTTTAGTTCACTGGCGTTCCCTTGGGTGAGAAGTTGGTTCCTTCAATGCAAATAAAATTCCATTCTCCTCAACCCGCTTTTGTTATTAGATACCTCCTGCTATTCCTCATTCAATATCTCTCCTTTAGGCTACTTCTCCTAGTACTCTTCCTACTCTCGTTCATTTATTTCCTATTGCTTCCTCTCTTTCTTCTTATTCTTCTTCCTATTTTAAAGCTTTTCATGTTTCAACGAGCTTTCCTAAGAGCCATGAAGAGTAAAATCCTGAGAGCTTTCAGAAGGCATATTACTATCATAGTGTATATTGTAATCACCAGCATTTGCAAAGCATTTTTTCTTCTTCTTCCTAATATTTCTATTTTCTTCTGCGTCTTGTCAGTTATTCAACATTTATCACATATTCTTATCTCTTTCTAACTTTTACTTCTACTTCTGATTCCTCCTTCTCTTCTCCTTTTTTTTTTTAAACCAGAATTTTGTTTTCCTATTATCCGTCTTCCCTTCTAGATCTTTTTCTTACTAACCCTCTCTTCCCCCTGCCTTCTTCTTTACCGTTTCCCCTCCCCATTCGCCTTGAAATTTGCTGCTATTTCTGTTATGAGATTCTTCCTTTTGCTATGTCTTTTCTCTTGCTATTTTTTTTCTCCTCTTCCTCTTCTCTTCTCTTACTATTTCTCTACACGCTGTTTATCATATATATCTATTCAAATTCTCCTCCTTCAGTCCCTTCCTCCTCCTCCTCCTCCTCCTCCTATTATTCTTCATCTACCTTCTCTTCTTGTTCTGTTCACCTCCTGCGCTTATCTCCAAACGCACTCAATTCTAGGTTAGCTAGAAAAAGTAACAACACATAGCTGAAGCAGCGGGGGAGGGGGAAGCACCTGTAATATATACAGTACTGCAAAAGGAACCGACCTTAATATATATATATTATATATATATATATATATATATATATATATATATATATATATATATATATATATATATATTATATATATATATATATATATATATATATATATATATATTATATATATATATATATATATATATATATATATATATATATATATATATATATATATATATATATATATATATATATATATATATATATATATATATATATACTTTGGCAGTAGATTATCTTTCGAACATATCTTAAATATGACCGCTGTATTTGCATTAGCTATTTTCTTATTTAATTTTTCTATGCTTCATACTATCTTCTTCTTACTGAGCTGCCTCGGAAAGTTGGAGAATATTGGAGTTATGACGTTTCGTATAGCTTTATACATGATCAAATGATCGATTTAATTGTAGTGGATGGAGTTTATAGATGATCATTAATCTCCTCCTAGAACTTATTTCATTTGCGCTACCGCGAAGTCTTCTATATATATATATATATATATATATATATATATATATATATATATATATATATATATATATATATATACATAGGCTCCCAAAAATCTCAACAGATAAGTACATTTGTGACCACTGCTTAGCAGTTTACCATTCACTCATAGCTCCCAGTACATGGTGAAGGGCCCCATACATGTATATAATAATTCTCAACACGTTTGAGAGATCGTGTAATGGAATAATGTGTTTACTCTCAGTAGTCAGGAATTCAATTTATCAAGTATTCCTGGTCACTGGCAAAAATTCCACACTTCAGAGTACTGAGCTGGTAAAAGCTCTGATCGTGCATTTAAATGAAATAACTAAGACAAGTGAAGATTTAAATAACTATATTAATAATCAATGATACAGACAAGCAAAAAAACAGTTATAGATATCATTAGGTTCGTAAACAAATATGTCATTAAATAAACAAATAAATACACGCATAATAAAATGAATAAACAAATACATAAATATTCATATAGCTCACTGTAGCAATATACAACTAAACAAATAAATAATGTACATAAATAAGTAATTAAATAAATAAGCAAATAAATAAATAAATAAACACATAAATAAACAAACAATTCAAGCAATCAACAAACTGTCATGAAAGTCTAAACAAGCAATTATAATTTTTCTTGGCACTGTTCTACTTTCATGAGAGAGGCGGGACGGATATTCTTGCTCTTATCGAAGCCCGAGCTGGCGATGATGCTGTTCAACTACTGACTCAATACATCAAATGAGGCGTTCACTCAGTATACTGAGCTGTAGCATTACGGGAGGGGTGCCATTTCCCTCTCCTCTTCATCTGACGGGGAGAGGTTGTAAGAGCCGCCTTTTGGGATATGTATTCGGGGCTTCCCAGGTGCTATATCGACTAAGCAACCAAGAGAGACAGACGATATAGAGTTTACACGTTGTCCTGTGTTCTTCAAGTTGTTATAGGAAAATTCAATCTCATATAACATAACATAACATAACCTGAACTAAGCTAAAAATGTTTTACTGCAAATAATTCGTTCAACTCACAGGTTAATACTCTCTAAGCACTGGCAGTTCAGTTAATATAATAACTGGATGACACTAGAGAGAGCATGCGTTTAACTCTTCTCAAGGCGGATCGTAGAGTATATCTCTTCGCCAGAACCAAGTAGGATTAAGAAGGAGAAAGAAGTGAAGAAGCTCCACAGCTATCCATGGTTAACTCGGTAAATTTGGGACGGGCAAGGGAAATTGCCCTTACCATAAAAACATTTATGAAAGGGAAAGAGAAACAGAGATGGAGAGTGTTGTGATTTGTCAGATGTGTGGCGAATACGCCAGAATAATCGGTGTTGATGTAGGCATAGATAAAGAACCGTAACTGAAGGAAGGCTAAACATTGAAGTGTCATGGCCAGTCCCATTCAACTCCAATAAACTGTAGTTGCTGAATGGGGCCAATGATTAAACAGTATCTTCACGAACATAAGCTTAAATAGGGAAAAATACCCGTCTCAGATATATATATATATATATATATATATATATATATATATATATATATATATATATATATATATATATATACATATATATATATATATATATATATATATATATATATATATATATATATATATATATAGAGAGAGAGAGAGAGAGAGAGAGAGAGAGAGAGAGAGAGAGAGAGAGAGAGAGAGAGAGAGAGAGAGAGTTCAAACTCCTCTTGTAGTAGTTAACAAAGAGGAAAAGTAAACAATGAGAGAGAGAGAGAGAGAGAGAGAGAGAGAGAGAGAGAGAGAGAGAGAGAGAGAGAGAGAGAGAGAGAGAGAGAGAGAGAGAGAGAGAGAGAGAGAGAGAGAGAGAGAGAGAGAGAGAGAGAGAGAGAATAACCTTTGCATCCTCACAGGTCAAGTACAGGTCTCATCCATCTTATTTAAACTGACAAGCAAAGAAAAAATTTAAATTAACTTAACATTTGGTGCTACGTAAACTAAGAACGTAAACCATCAAAAGCTGCTTTTCCTTGGCAAAAGAAAATAATACAAGCAGAATAAAGAACAATTATAAACAAACCAGTAACCACCAATAATAAAACCAACAAGCTCAGTCAAGAAAGTAAAAGTACATACATATACATGGCCCCATTTCCCCTTGTAAGGGGGATGGCCGAGCCAAGAAACACGCATTCCCACGAATCACACACTCTCAACCACTCCTCTCAGTTTTTGGAGATAAAACGTTGCCACATTCCCCCCCCCCCCTTCCACCCTGCTTGGGTCAGCCACAAGGTAGGCGGGCAAGAATCTTCTACAATTCTATAGCCGCAGTTGGTTTACCGCCACCGTTTCATCAAATGGCAAATTCCCCTTACACCCGTCCATAACAGTTCGATGATCTAGCAAGTGCGTGAAATCTCTTTGGGATGGGTCATCTATCCACATAAATAAAAAAAACTAAAAAAAAAACAAACAAACATACGAATAAGCAATATTCAAAACAAGCATGATAAAAAAAACAAGCAAAACAAACAACCAGAATAATAATTATAATAATAATAATAATAATAAGAAGAAGAAGAAGAAGAAGAAGAAGTAAGAGCAAGTAAGTAAGATCAAACATTAGCCAGAACAAGAAGTACATGCAAGTACAAGCCAGTATGAATGTGAACAGATATAATCAAAGCAATACAAGCATAAAAACACAAGTAAAAACAAATAAGCGCAAGCAAGCTAAAGCAAAAAAAAAATAAGCAAGCGTACATATTTACAAGATAAGCAACACAACAAAACAAAACATAAGTAAAAGTAACGTAAACAAGGACAAACACAAAAGCAAATACAAACAAACACGTTCTAAAACTTATACATGAACAAAAGACAAAATGGAATTTATACAAAGAATTTTTTTTTAAATTAGCGATTTACAATTGTATAAATATCTGTTATTTACTTACCATTAAGATTAGCGAAAAATCAGATATCTACAATTTATCTATGTAAAGATACCCATTCTTATAATTAACATTATGTAAAAATCTCTACCTTTGCAGTTATAGTTGCAAAATTTACTTCATTTGTGAAAGAAAAAATATGTAAATCACACATGTAAAATATGACCAACATTTACAGAAAAGAAAAAAAAATGCAATTTATGAATATAAAAAATATATCGTATCTACAAAACGAACAAACAAGCATTCTGCATTCGAAAAAGAAATATACTTAAAAAGAGACAGCATGCCATATAAATATGTAAAAAAAATTACAGCACTTACAAAAATGACATGAGCAATTTGCATAACTAAAGATATTTACTTGCACACAAAAAAAAGTATTGCAATTTAGGTATTTAGTTTTTATTTCTTTACATATACACACGGTAAAACATATAAAGTACCATTTATTACTTATTTATTTATTTATTTACTTATGAACTAAAAGAGCTTAGGAAGTTAGGAATGAACATATTTTCCTAACGCAACCCCGAGAGAATACTGTTCCTTCACTTTCCCCTACATCTTTTTTATAAAAAAATAGCTCTGATTGGGTCAAACACTTTGTTGTGTGCAAGATTTTTATGCATTAATTTTATGAGATTTAATATATCGTTTTGGTTATTTGAGTATTCGTTTCTAATCTATCTATCTATTCATCTATATACAAAGAGCCATATCCCCCTTTATAAAGATGGAGGGGCTGAAGAGAGCAAAATACCTTGACTCTTCCCGGGAGGAAAATACAGATGAGGGGATTCCAAGTCCCCTCGCTCCGCCCTATTAAGTCATTTCTACGACAAGCAGGGGAACACGGAGGAAGTATTTATGCCCCCTCCCTCCCTTTTATTCTATTACTCGGCAGTTAATACAGACAGTCTTAATATGTGAAGTGCTTTGTATACTTTAATGAACTTCAAAATAAAATAGTATAAGAAATAAATTTCATTTTTTCAAAAGATGTACACTTATACTATATACTTAATGGAAAAATAGTTTTTATTGAACCAGTTTCTGACATTAGAAGTACTACTACAATTTTACAATTACTGGAAAACAGATTTTAGATAACCATACACATTATCACAGGACATGAGAGTATATGTCTGATCTAGTACACTTACTGAGATAATAGTAATGATGTATCAGCTTCATCATGTGCTTTTTATACTATTACTGTGATGGATTTTTCCGTCACGGACTCCTTTTTCTTCTAATGGCTAATAGGGTGCCTTCTTTGCAAAGGACTTCGGTTTTGGCAGGTGTGAATGGTACCCTGAATACATGCCCTTACTAATCTCAGACCGTGACGGCCCGCGAACCCTCGACATGACGCCTCACAGTCGCGGGCGTTACCGCTCTGCCACGACGACTATATGTTTTATACTTTACTGGTAATGCAAAATAAATTCTATGGAAAAGTCCTTTTCCAATTTCGGAAAGGTAGTTTAAATGACCGCTTCATTTCATAAAAAAGATGCATTTTCTATTATTATTTTTTCCTCCTGGGGAGGTAAGAATGCCTCCTCCGTGTTCCCCTGGGTGTAGCAAAAATCGAATAAATAGGATGGCGCATGGAGACCGAAAATCCCTCACCGTATTTTCCTTCCACAGAGCCAAGTTTTTTACTTTGCCTCAGACACCCCCTTGCATAAATAGATAGATAGATAGATAGATAGATGGATGGATGGATAGATAGGTAGATAGATAGATAGATAGACAGATAGATAGAGAGACAGACGGATAGATAGGTAAACTTATTTTTTATTACAATTGAAAAAGTTCACACAGTCCATGCAAGTCAACCTCAGAAACCATCGGACTTAGCTCGTAAAAATCAGGAGCATTAATAATGAATTCATAGACGAAAGAAAGAAGAAGAAAAAAACGAAGACTCAAGGGGGTATAAATAACTATGTGACCCATTCATCATGAGTACCCCAAATGGTGTTGAGTCTTACAAATGAGTCTCATTTGTCTTCTGTCATTAAAGCAAGACTTTCAAAGTAAGTTAGAAGTGCCAAGAGATGTGCATAAATTAAGGCACAAAGTTTATAACTGTTAATAGATTTTTAAAAAGATTTAGGTGGGTATCTATCAACTGAATATTATGATATCGAATAAAAAAGAATTATGCTATGTGTGTGCTTACACACACAGCATAATGTATGCACGCGCGCGAGCGAGCAAGAGAGAGAGAGAGAGAGAGAGAGAGAGAGAGAGAGAGAGAGAGAGAGAGAGAGAGAGAGAGAGAGAGAGAGAGAGAGAGAGAGAGAGAGAGAGAGAGAGAGAGAGAGAATGTGTGCATGTATGTATTAAAGAAAACCAGTTTAAAAAAAACTGTACTTATCAAAACCATAAAATCTTCAGCATATTCATTATCAAAATTATTTTACTTCCGTAAAAAAAGAAAAGAAAAAAAAAGTAATGTACACATTGCTAGAGTACTGAAGTATACATATCATTACAGGCCAATAAGGCAAATGCCTCATTCAAAACCATAAAAGATTTTATATAATTACGCATAAACGACAGGCTAATCCTGTAGACAGGTTATACAAGGGCTTTAGCACGGTTTATAAAAGATTTACTACTGTGAGCAGGTGTTGATAAAATTGATGGTTTGGGCCAAACTTGGCCACGTAAAAGATGTGAGGGTTTTAGCACTCACTGCTTTGGCCACTGCGAGGGAACTTTACATATAAATTTAGGGTCGAATGGAGATAATTCCTTCGGAACAGATAATGGAAGGATGGTCTTCAGATTTTACCTGGTGAATTGCAGGTTAGGTTAGGTAAACATGTAATCAGATTAAATCAGGACTTACACAGATGATTAGTTGTGAGATTATCATTAGGATTGGGAGGAGTGATTATCTATAGCAGCGAAGACAAGAATCGGTTATCATTATTTGATCCTAAAATAATTTAAAGTGATACATGGTTTTACGTCACGGACTCCCTTTTCTACTAAGAGCATGGACGGTGCCTTCTTGCGAAAGACTTTAGCTTTGGCAAGTGAGATCGTTATCTTGAGTGAATGCTCTTCCTATCCTCAAACAGAGGCGGGAGGCGAACCCACGACCTGAGGAATCAAAGTCGCGAGCGTATGAATACCATTTACTTGTATGAATACCATTAATAGGGAAAAAACAACACTTACTCGTTGATGTGAATGCATTTTAAAAGGAAATATAAAATATGTTTTTTTTATGTATTACATGCAAGTCTAAAACTATTCTAAAATACTTAATTATTAGCCCATTGCACCAGTAACTTTACTCGCTAACAAAAATCGCAATATCTAAAAAAAAATAAATAAATAAATAAATAAATAAAAAATAAAAACTTAACAGAATACGAAACGCAATATTCAAAACACTTCGCTTGTATTATGATATTAAACAAATAACAATAATTATTGCAATGTATCGAGAAATACCTCTCATTACATCACGGGTATTGCAATATTCAACAGACAATAAAAATGCCAATAACAAAACTCGTATTTAGATATACCTACGACATAAACAATTTTTCTTGTAATGTGATATATCCTATACTTACACCTACATCGGATATTCTGGCGTATTCGTTACACATCTCTTACTATCCCTTGACATCTGACAAGTCGCAACAGTCTCCAGCTGTTTCTCTTTCTTAAATGCTTTATCTGTGCCTATGATTAAGCTCGTGCAATCTTATACTGAAATGTTAACAAAATTGACAATAACGACAATAATAAAAACTCTAACCAGTGTTATATAATAATAATAATAATAATAATAATTAATAATAATAATAATAACTAATATAATAAACTAAAGGAGAGCAATCGGTGGGGGTATCAATTTTTATTTCATAATCAAAAGAATCTCAAAAAATCAAATAATCATTTCGACAACATTTTCATGTGGGGATAAGAAATGATGTCCCTTTACCATTTTTTAATAATGATGATCTATCTATATACATAAGACATATTCCCCCCATAAGGGGGGTGGCTGGGTCAAGGCAAAATACCTCGACCATGCGGGAAGAAAAGTACACAGGGATTCCCGATCCCCTCGCTCTGCCCGATTAAGTAGACTTTTACGACACGCAGGGAACCACGGAAGAAGAATTCTCACCCCCTCCCCAATTCGAGAGCGATATTATAGGAAATAAGTACATTTATTGCTTCAATATGGCGGACAGACTATTAAAGAGCAAAAAAATAGGTAGGTCTTTTTTATTTAGTTTTTATCATTCACTCCAGCTTCATGTCTGACAGCCACTGGCCTCTGATGGAGCACTTTAAGACCTTGTTAATTACAATAATAATCATAATTAATGATCTACTCTATCTTCACCATTATAGTGTATCAACTAGAAATATTTACAGCCACCACCATTATTGCTGAAGAAGGAGGAGAAAGAAAAAGAAGAAAAAGAAGGAATGAGGGGGAGGAGAAAAATGATGAAGAAGAAGAAGAAGAAGAAGAAGAAGAAGAAGAAGAAGAAGAAGAAGAAGAAGAAGAACGAAAGAGAAAGAGGAGGAGGAGAAAGAGGAATAGAAGAAGAAGAAGAAGAAGAAGAAGAAGAAGAAGAAGAAGAAGAAGAGAGAAGAAGAAGAAGAAGAAGACGAAGAAGAAGAAGAAGAAGAAGAAGAAGAAGAAGAAGTTAATAGAAAAAAAGTTGAACATTATAGCAAAAGAGAATAGCAACATGAGAATTTACTCTAATAACTTATTCCTAAATCTGAAAGAAAAAATTCCAGGAGGGTACGAATAAATACCCACAAAAATGCGCACGAACACATTATGTGACTTCTGACCCAAAGAACTGACCTTGAGCTTTGACAATAATAGCAAGGTGCTGATATAAATTTTCCTGAGTATTGTTGTGCATGAGCCATTGTGACTCGGTGTGCTCAGTGCTGGAGTTATGGAGCGGTCAAGGAAGTACACAGGTGTTGTGGGGAGGGTGTGTTGACCTTTCCCTTTGACCCTTGGTCTTATATATAAATGTGTGTGTGTGTGTGTGTGTGTGTGTGTGTGTGTGTGTGTGTGTGTGTGTGTGTGTGTGTGTGTGTGTGTGTGTGTGTGTGTTAAGGACAGATATACGTTATTGAGGTCATGTAACAAGATGTAACCTGAAGCGTCCACATTCACATATATCGACACTAATCTATACTGCACAGACAAGTCATTGTCAAAGTTAGTCTCACGTACGATCTGTCAGATCTAACTTTCTGAAAGCTCATGACATGAGAAAAATAAAATTCAGATAAAATTACATCACGAGAATCTGACAATAAGCAAGAATGTGTCGGTACAATTTCATGGAAAAAAAATCCTTCGATCAGTTGACATTAGAAACTACCATAATAACTATTTACTTTATTAAGAGTATGACACCAGTACGGGAGAAGAAAATTACCCTCATCGGGCCTGGGCAAGATGAAACATAAAGCAAAGAGAAACAGAGATGGGAAGTGTTGTGACTTGTCACATGTGGAGGGATAATAAGAGTTGTGTAACGACTATGCAAGAATGTTCTGTGTAAGATGTAGGCATAGCAGAGGATCCGTAATTGAAGACAGACTTAACATCGAACTGTCAAGGACAGTCCTATTCAAGTCTAAAAGACCCTCAGCTGCAGTATCGCAATGAAGGGCTGGTGCTATAGACCAACCTACTACATGATAATAGTTACAATATTTTAGCTAAAATTCGATATCACTACAGCTTATATTAACAAATATGATGGCAATATGTACAACAGATAAATAAAATTAACAAATTCAACAAATATGAAATTAGCATCGCCGTCTCCACTGCTAAAATGTTGTCCAAAATTAGCATCGCTAGAGCTTATTTAACTTTCAATATTTTTCTTTTTAATCATTAGTAAAATAACGCTCAATATTTTTCTTTTTAATTATTAATAAAATCAGCTTTTCAGCGCCAATACTGCAAAGACTTTCATGTGAAGCGAAAGTTTTCTTTTGCGTCTTGTGATTTACTCAAGAAAATTAATTAATTCCACAAAAGCATTTACAAGAAAATTTAACTCGTTAATTTACGATCCTGGAGTTCAAAATAGAAGTTTTGTTCTCTTTAAGGCTTTCAAAAGACAAATCAAAGAAATTTCGTATGTATAGTCAAAAATCCTCAACATCGGGTTTTGACAGACCCACAATCGAGCCCACAGTGGAGCGCTTGGAAGGGTATGCAGCCTTAATTCCCCAACCACATCCGTCTTTGCCAACCCCCATAATGGGGGGACTAATTGTGACACATAAAAGGTGGTGCACCGATATAATGGGATTAAAAAAGAACTGTGATTGGTTTTCAGTCATGGACTCCCTTCTCTACTAAAGGCTAAAACTGTGCCTTCTTGCGAAGAACTTTTGGTTTTGGCAGGTGTGATCGTTACCCTGAGAGCATGCCCTTGCTAACCTTAAACCGTGGCTGGCCGCGAACCCTCGATCTGACGCCTCAAAGTCGCAGACGCTACCGCTCTGCCACGGCGACTAGAGTTTGGCAGGTGTGATCGTTACCTTGAGTGCATGCCCTTGCTAACCTCAGACAGTGGCGTGCCGCGAACCCTCGACCTGACGCCTCAAATTCGCGGACAATACCACTCTGCCAAGGAGACCAGGGTGAATAAACAACTACAGGGATTAATAGAGAAGTAAAATATTAGCGTTGATGAAGTCAGACCATAAGAATTACATGAATGCAGGAAGGGGCACTGTGCTCCCTGCAAGGTTGGGGCTTCGCGAGTTGGAGAGAGACAAAAATACCAAAAGGTTTAATAAACAGCTCCACTCGGTGCTTGTGTACTTTTATTTTACGATTTTGACACCAGGACGTGCCAAAAAAAAAGGGAAAAATAAATATGTCCTCCTCGGGACTGGGCACGAAGAAAACAATTGTAAAAAGCAACAGAGATGGGTAATGTTGTGACTTGTCTGATGTGAAAGGATAATAAGTGTGTATAAAATATCCAAGAATATTCGGTGTTGATATAGGCATAGAAAAAGTACCGTCACTGAAGGAAACGTTAACATCGAATTGTCCTGGATAGTCCTATTTAGGTCCAAAAACATTCTTCAGCTGTAGTATTGCAACGGGCGGTGATGGTATTGATATACACATAATTAATTATGAAAATAGGTTTGAACGATAACTGTGAAAGGATATTTTTCATACCAATTAGTGTATCTCATAAATACTTTTACTGTTATTTACACAGATTCACTCTAAGCCTCTCCATATCCAAACAAGAAATACAAATTGGCTTTGTCTCTCTCAAGATTATTTAACGTTCTTTAAAAAAAGAAAAAAAAAAACGTAAATTTGAGCATAAAGATTTCATTTCGAGAAGCGATTTTGGTTATAGAGCAGCGTATGGATAGGGCACGAATATAAAGAAAATAAAAAAAAAATAGTAACAAAAATAAGAAAATAAGTTCGTATGAAGCTGATTTTTTCAAGAGAGAAAATACGAAAATGGAAAACAAAAATATGAAGAAGCAAATCAGGAAATCAAGATATAACACCTAGCTGCATTTTTGCTCAAAATATAGAAAATATACAGAGAGTTTCATAAACATAGAGCTACTGGAATCGTAATTACAAGCCAAAAGAAATACAAGCACGCAAAACTGGACATCCAGAATCTGACATGGAAATGCGATTTGGGTTATGAAAACGGTGACTCTGAACTGAGGTTACATCAAATCACAATTCTGGACATCATGATATAACAATGATTTTGAGCTAACACTTAAAAGACATCGTCTGAAAAAAAAATAAATAAAGGTGTGGACATCACGAATTTTTCACTAGGACATTAGGATTAAACTATCAGTTTCAAACTATAGTTATGAAAATATTTTGTATT
The DNA here is from genome assembly GCA_037179515.1 of Halocaridina rubra. Classification (NCBI taxonomy): domain Eukaryota; kingdom Metazoa; phylum Arthropoda; class Malacostraca; order Decapoda; family Atyidae; genus Halocaridina; species Halocaridina rubra. The sequence goes on along the minus strand of JAXCGZ010006941.1, from coordinate 7,559 downwards.
AAACTGTGAAAATAGAAAAAAATACATAAGTAAATAGAGAGTAAATCTGGATTTAGTAT
>JAXCGZ010006941.1:0-2500 GCA_037179515.1 Halocaridina rubra | reverse complement strand
TTATCGAAATTATCATTACTATAATTATAATTATCATTATTACTGTTATTATTATTATAATCATTAATTATTATTATTATTATCATTATTATTACTAAATAAAACCTACAAAGACTATCATAAGCCATTATCAATTTACTAACATTATTACATACATACATACATACAAAATGGCATCAATCCCTTGTGTAAGGGGGGAGGAAGGAAGCCGATTTAATGCACACACACTTCTTTCTTTGCCTCTTAGTGACAAAATTCATCACTTTCCTCCTCGCACCACACTGCTTGGGTCAACCACAGGGTAAGCGGAAACACATCTTCTGCCATGAGGCATGACGGATGTAGCTGGTTTAGCTCCGCCGCTTCTCCTTCTTCGTCAGCTTTATTAGCCCGTCTTTTTACAAGGTCACTGTCTTTGATATGCCGCCTCCACCTGCCTCTGTCGCCTGTCATGTTGGTATCCATGCCCTCTCCTCTCAAATCCGCCACATCAACTGGTGGAAATACCTCAAAATAAACTGCCAAAACTTACAACGCCGAGCAGGTGCAGGAAAATCCCTTTGGTCCGCATCACCTCTTCAAAATATCTCTCTTAACATCCCCATCTCATGCACTCTCTCTTCCTGCTGCAATGACATACCAAGCGTATTCAATGCCCTTTTCGTCCAGTCAGCTCATCTCATTCGCTCCTCTCGGCATAACTCAACATAATTTTGTATTTCACACATTCCTTGCTAATCGTTCCTCATTCTTTCCATCTGCCCAAACCATTTCAGCACTCTCTGGTGTAACTTACCTAATAGTTTTCTTCCAATATCCGCTCTCTGGCACACCTCCACTTTTCTCACTCTATTCTTGACACACCAATCATACTTCACAAACACCTTATCGCCATTAAATAATTTTTTTTTTCACCATTTCTTGCATTCCAGTTCTTTGCAGTAAACAATGCCGGAGGCACAAACATACCCTCATGTGACCTTCTCTTTGAGATTATCATCATACTCCTCATCCCACCTATATAATATACTCACTTCCTACAATCAGTAACTCACCTCCGCATACATTCTCCACACACTGCTACCTAAGAACAAGGATACTTAAAACTCTCAAATACCTGAAATATCTTCCTACTCACTCTCACATTTAATCTGCCACCAAGAAAAAACACATCTCAGAGCTCATAACTTTACTTCTACTGCATTCACAAGTAACTTCCTTCTCTACAAAACCGCCAAGACATCAAATACCTTATTATACATAGCAGAAGAGGGCCTTGGAGAGCAATTCCTCAACCGTAATGACAACGCAATTCTGCATGAAACGAATACTCTCTCTCTCTCTCTCTCTCTCTCTCTCTCTCTCTCTCTCTCTCTCTCTCTCTCATATGATGACTCACGCTAGTGACTAGATACATGAGATATAATACACAGAGTTGATGTTTTGGGTAAAAAAATGGAATAAATTATAAAAACAAAGACAAAGAATTATCCAATAAAACAAACCAATAAAAGCAAACACACACACACATACACACTCTAAAAGGTGTGTCTGGAGTATGACTTACTTTGCCTAGCAACTAGTTATTAGAAACTAGTTTATACACGCTCAGCCCACGTCAGATATTTATCAAAGTCACCCTTTGTTACTATATTTCGTTTTCTTTTATCTCCTTGACATTCTTTCTCTCATATAATTATAAAAATATAGTTTATTATTAGTACCATTATTATTATTATTATAACTATTATTATTATTATTACTATTATTATTATTATTATTATTATTATTATTATTATCATTATTATCATTATTATGTTATATAATAATAATAATAATAATAATAATAATAATAATAATAATAATAATAATAATAACTCACTATTATTATTATTATTTTCTTGTTTACCATTTTATATGGGCCCTCCTTTAACTCGATGCATGCAGATATATGGAACCTATGATATAACAGTATCCTCATACGATGCGTTTTGAAAGAGAGTAATAATAATAATAATAATAATAATAAGACTTTATTTCCAACGTACATTGGGTATTCAAATATGGGTGTACTATTAAAATTTACAAGTAAAATCTTCCTTTAAGAGTAACTTCTTAAGATTATATTTAAAAGTATACACTGAACCAGCATTTTTTAGTTCTCTGGGAAGCTGATTATATAAATGAGGTCCACGAATGTTTATATCTCTTGAGCCAATATCAGTTTTAGACCTTCGTACTAATAAATCTTCCCCTTGACGGGTAGTTAACCCGGTAACTGAGCTTACTGTAGAAAAATTATACAAACAGTCAGGAAGATTGTTTCTTAGTATATTAAAAACAAAGGTACATATATCAAAAACATATTTATCTCTAATCTTTATCCATTCTAGATCTTTTAAAACAGGAGAGATGTGCTCGTATTTTCTTACATTGCCAACAGCCACTCGTGCTGCAAAGTTTTGTAACTTTTGCATTCTTTGTAATTGAGTCTTATTTG